>JAJPUD010000301.1:603523-694503 GCA_023553655.1 Myrmecobius fasciatus
ATAAGAAAGAAAGAAAGAAAGAAAGAAAGAAAGAAAGAAAGAAAGAAAGAAAGAAAGAAAGAAAGAAAGAAAGAAAGAAAGAAAGATGAGTGAATGGAGGACACTAGTAGCAGTATCTATTTCACAGGATTTTGTTTGGTTGTTTTTGGTTGTTGGGTGGTTGTTTTGGGTTTTTTTTTGGGGGGGGTTATCTTGTACTTTTTGTTTTTGCAAGATCCAGATGCAATAATGTATATAAAGGCCCTGCAAACCTTAAAGGACTATATAAATGTCAGTTATTAGCATTATCTATTTATACATTTGCTGAAAGTTTATTATTCAGTTGTCTATGTGTTCTGCATACATTCATCCCATCCATTTATCTTGGACTTTAAACTCCCATATGGCCAAGACAAGGCTTGTATAATTGCCTCCATGGGACTCATGCCTCTTCCTATTGACAATGGTGATGATTATGATATGTGGAGGTACACTCGAACATGCATTTACCCATGGATGAAGACACATAAATATATCAACCTGAAAACCAATTCATTGCACGATCTCATATTCATACAAATACACAGGCCAGAGTATAGCTAGGGCCAGAGACATCCAAACTTTGTCCCAGGGTAGAGGGGGGAGGCACTCTCTGAAAAGGGCACTCTTCCTCCTCATGGCAGTTTGGAGATCAACATCTTGGCATTTCTCAATCCTCTGTTGGCCTGCACTGTGCAAGATTTACCCCTCAAAGCCCCTACTGCAAATTGCTTTGTATTATTGTTGTTCAGTCATTTCTAACTCTTCATTTCCCTGTTTGGGGCTCCACATCAAAAGAGGCGCTATGTTCTATGAGCAAAGCAGAATTGAAGCTCAAAAGAAACATGAGATGTACAAATTTAGAGAATCCACCCCAAATGTTCACATGGACCAAGTGTGCCTGGCCTGTGATAGAGCATTTTGAGTTTCTATTGGTCTGATCATCCAGTCAGACACACTAAAACACTCTAACATAGTGATGTCATTCTGATCCTCTTTAAGAACAAAGGACAATAATCAGTTGGAAAAACATTAAGTGCTCATGGGTAGGCCAAGAGAATATAATAAAATGACAATACTACCAAACTAATTTACTTTAGTGCCATACCAATCAAACTCCCAAGAAATTATCTTACAGATCTAGAAAAAAATAGTAGCAAAGTTCATTTGGAAGAACAAAAGGTCAAAAATTTCAAGGGAATTAATGAAAAAAAAAGGCAGATGAAGGTGGCCTTGCTGTACCAGATCTAAAACTATATTATAAAGCAGCGGTCATCAAAACCGTTTGGTACTGGCTAAGAAATAGAGCAGTCGATCAGTGGCATAGAATAGGATATCAGGACAAGCTAGGTAATAATGTTAGCAATTTAGTGTTTGCTAAACCCAAAGACCCCAGCTTTTGGGATAAGTACTCACTATTCAGCAAAAACTGCTGGGAAAATTGGAAACTAGTGTGGAAGAAATTAAGGCTGGACCCACACCTAACACCACATACCAAGATAAGATCTAAATAGGTTTATGATCTAGATATAAAGAGTGATAATGTAAGCAAATTAGAGGAACGTAGTATAGTTTACCTCTCAGACCTATGGAGATGGAATAAATTTATGTTCAAAGAAGATCTGGCACTCTTAATTGAACACCAGATAGATAATTTTGATCATATTAAGTTAAAAAGTTTTTGTACAAACAAAACCAATGCAGTCAAGATTAGGAGGAAAGCAATAAACTGGGAAATCATCTTTACATTTAAGGGTTCTGATAAAGGCCTCATTTCTAAAATATATAGAGAATTGTCTCATATTTATAAGAATTCAAGCCACTCTTCAATAGATAAATGGTCAAAGGATATGAACAGACAATTTTCAGATGATGAAATTAAAACTATTTCTAGTCATATGAAAAGTTGCTCCAAATCACTATTGATCAGAGAAATGCAAATTAAGACAACCCTGAGGTACCACTACACACCTGTCAGATTGGCTAAAATGACAGGAAAAGATAACGATGAATGTTGGAGGGGATGTGGAAAAGCTGGGTACATTGTTGATACATTGTTGGTGGAACTGTGAATGGATCCAACCATTCTGGAGAGCAGTTTGGAGATATGCTCAAAAAGTTATCAAACTGTGCATACCCTTTGACCCAGAAGTGTTTCTATTGGGCCTATATCCCAAAGAGATCTTAAAGGAAGGAAAGGGACCCACATGTGCAAGTATGTTTGTGGCAGCCTTTTTTGTAGTGGCTAGAAACTGGAAACTGAATGGATACCCATCAATTGGAGAATGGCTGAATAAATTATGGTATATGAATGTTATGGAATATTATTGCTCTGTAAGAAACGACCAGTGGGACAATTTCAGAGAGGCCTGGAGAGACTTGCATGAATTGATGCTGAGTGAAACGAGCAGAACCAGGAGATCATTATACACGGCAACAACAAGACTATATGATGATCAATTCTGATGGAAATAGCTCTCTGCAACAATGAAATGTCTCAAACCAGTTCCAATTGTTCAGTGATGAAGAAAGCCATATACACCCGGGGAGAGGCCTGTGGGATCTGAGTGTGAACCACAACATAACACTTTCACACTCTCTGTTGATGTTTGCTTGCATTATGTTTTCATTCTCAGGTTTTTTTTTCTTGTAGATCTGATTTTTCTTGTACAGCAAGATAACTGTATATATATGTATACATATATTCGACTTGTCAAGTATTTTAACAATTAACATGTATTAGACTACCTGCCATCTAGGGAAGGGGATGGGGGGAAAAGGAGGGAAAATTTTGTAACAAAAGGCTTTGCAAGGGTTAATGTTGAAAAATTACCCATGCATATGTTTTGCAAATAAAAAGCTTTAATAAAAAATTTAAAAATTAAGAAAAAGAACAAAGACAACAATCAACCCCATTTGGGGTTTTCTTGACAAAGATCCTAGAGGGGTTAGCTTTTTCCTTCTCCAACTTATTTGACAGATGAGGAAATTGAAGCAGAGTTAAGTGACATACCTAGGATCACACAGCTAGTAAGTATCTGAGGCCAAATTTGAACTCAGGTCTTTTTGACTCCAAGCCCAGCACTCTATCTAACTGGCCACTAGTGAAACTTTAATCTCTTGCCCAGCCATTGAAAAGAGTCTTATCAAAATGGCACCTCTCAAGTTCCCCTCCCAATTTTTTAGAACAGGCTGTTCCTGGGTCTCTCTTAAAAAACAGATTTCCCCCTTTTCTAGTAAAACCGCTTCTCAGTTTAACTATATTCCGATCCCCGCCTATCGCCAACCATTCTCTGTACTGGCTGCCAAAGAGCTCATGACCCTAACTAATGTCAAAAATATTGGAATGTCATAGAAAGAAGACTGATTTGGGATTCCTGAGAGGTGGAGCTTTTGTCTTCCCTCCGCTACTAATCTTGGGTAAATCATTTAAATTTACTGTTTCTGTGTTTTACCATCTGTAAAATGGGTCTAATAAAACTTGCCTACCTCTCAAAGAAGCCAACAAGATCTGTGTATGAAAGCTCTTTTGGAAGGTATTAAGTACCATGCAAATGGAAGAATTAAAAGTAAAGGAAGTTTACCCTAGAGAGTTTTCCATTATCATCTGCCTGTAACAAATCCCACTCCCTCCTCCTGCTACTCTGGGACTCAGATTGGCTCCAGGAACATATGCAGAAATATATAGCTCTGTCCGTCAGCAATTACCTGTTCCCCAAACTGGACACCTGCTCATTATTTTCCAACAGCCAGATGGTACAATCGGGAAGTGCCAGCCCCCATCACCATAACCCCCTATCCGCACTCAGACACACATGGCCAGATCTGCCATGCCTTAGTTCTGGGATGGGAACTCCAGCCCCACGCCAATTAATTAGTAATTGCTTGCTTTGAACAAATGAACGTTCTGAGAAGTTAAAGTCAGCGCCTTCTGTAGCAATCTCCAGCTGGTTCTGAAGGTAGAAGAGGAAGGGAGTTTAAGAAGGACCTGATCTTGGGGCAAGGACATGAGACTGACCCTTTCTCTCCTTCCCTCCTCTGCCCCAACAGATACTAGGGCAGAGAAATGGTATGGCAGAAAGAGTACTGGACTAGGAACCAGGAAACCTGATTTCTAGTCTGTATCCTGCCATATTTTAACTTTGTGAGTCACTTGTTTGACATTCAAAGCCCTGCTACCTTTCCAGTCTTCTTATACCTTGCTCCCAATACCTGCTCCAATCTGATGACACTGGCCTTATAGCTGTTTAACAGTCCATTTCTCAATTCTGCACATTTTCCCTGCTTGTCTTCCATGTCTGGAACTCTTTCTCTCCTCTGCTCCAACTGCTCACCTCTCTGGCTTCCTTTATATTCCAGTTAAAATACCACACTCTATAGGAAGCCTTCCCCCAATTCTTTTTCATTTCAGTGCCTTCCCTCTGTTAATTTTATTCTATTTATCCTTATTATTCCTATATAGTTTGCTTTATCTATACTTAACTTGCATATTGCCCCCCTCCCCACTAGACTATAGGTTTTTAAAAATCTTTTGCTTCTTTTTGTATCCCCAATACTTAGTACAGTGCCTGGCACATAGTAGGCAGTTAATAAATGCTTATTGGTTGATTCACTTCATCTCTCTGGGCCTCAGTTTCCTTATTAAGAACAAAAGGAGTGGATTAGATGACTTCCTGAAGTCTATTTTTGTTATTGATCATCCTTCATTTTCAGAGAGGACCAATGACATCCCAAGGTAATATCTTGACTTGTGTGTGAATTGGATTTAAGTGAGACAGAGTTGCACAAAGTTATCAGCTTCACTCTCTCTTCTGGAATTATCAAAATTCAGTGACAAGATAAAAGTCAGAATGACTAGTGACTACCTAGGATGCAGTAGATGGCCTTGGCATCTCCAATGTCTGACCAATGGGAAAGCACTGATAGCCTTTGAGGAAGAAAATATGATCAGACCTGTGCCTCAGACAGATCATTCTGGCAGCTATGTAGAGAAAGGATTGCAGAGAAATCAGACTAGAAGCAAAGAAACCAATTACCAAGCAGGGAAACTAATTGGATTGGTTATGGCAAGAGGTAATAATGGGTGGTGGCTACGTAAGTGAAAAGAATGGAATGGCTATGAGAAAGGTGGTGGAAGTAGAATAGTAAAGACTTGCAATTGAGCAGATATTGGAAATGGGGAAAGGGAAAATTCCACGATGATTCCAATGCTATAAACCTGAGTGCTTGGAAGAACAGTGGTACTCTCAGTAGGAATAGGAAAGATTGGAAAAGTGGCTTTGGGAGAAAGATAACAAATTCCATTTTGGACACATGGAGTTAAAGGTGCCAAAAGAAATGTCCAGCAAACAGTTAACACTGTAGAACTAGAACTCCAAAGAGAGCATAGCCACAGATATAAGGGTTCAGGAGTTATCTTCATAAAAATAATTGAAGCCATGGAGAAATTATAAAGAGAAAAAAGGGAGCCCAGGGAAGAGACTTCTTGGGAAAACAGACCTTTAGTCAGGAGGAAGATAGAGGGTGAATTGAGCCGCAGAGTGATATAGTAGCAAGGACCTGAAATTTGGAGTTGAGTAGCTGAGTTCAAATCTCTGCTGTGCTCCTTATTCTCTCCACAACTGTAGCAAAAACATTTAACATTTCTGGCCTTAGTTTCCAGGTCCTCAATAACAAAATCAGCATTGTTTCCACTGTACTACCTGGGATGATGCAGAGTTGAAGGTTTGTTATTGCTATTTACTCATTTCAGTCATGTCTGATTCTTTGAGACCCAATTTGAATTTTTCTTGGCAAAGAGACTAGAATGTTCTGCTATTTCCTTCTCCAGCTCATATTACAGATGAGGAAACTGAGGTAAAGAGGATTAAATGACTTGCCCAGGATCACACAGCTGGGATGTGTCTAAAGTTGGACTCAGGAAAATGAGTTTTCCTGACACGAAGGCTGGCACTCTCTTTGTGCCACTTAACCGTTGAGAATTAGCAAGTCACAAATAGAAAAAGACTAACGGTGCAAAGCATTCAAGGGTGCAGAATGGTGTTTAGTTGGACTGGTCACCATCAAGGTTGAAGAAAAGAAGAGAAAAGAAAACCAGAACCGGAGTGATGAATTAGCAATTATGGCTAACATCTATATAGCACTTGAAGATTTGCAAAGTACTTTACATACTTTACATAATCTGATCTTTATAATGTCAAAAGTAGTCTGGATTATCCTTGTTTTAAAGAAAGAGAAGTTGGGGCTCAGATGACTTGCATAGATAATCATGTAACTATTAAGTGGAGATCAGATTTGAATCCAAGACTCTACCTACTCCAATTTTTTCCTTTTTATTAAAGTGTTCTACTGCCTAGATTGGGAGAAGAGATGGATGGAGTAACTAGGAGTTATATGGAAAAACTAGAACAGATTTAGGCTAAGTCATGGAATAACAGGAAATTGTGATCAGAAAAAAAATGAATTTCAATATTCAAGATCTTGGAGTTGGTACAGTTATACATTGATAACTGTATATCAATGTATATATTGAAGTCCTCAAGTGTGAGACTTGGAGGTAGGGTAGAGATGATGATTAGGAGACAGGTAGTAGGCTTTTCTAAGGGAGGGGATGGAATGGTCTGGAGGGCAGTAGAAATGACAGCAAAATATGGCTTAGGTGAGAAGAAATGTAGAGAGACAAGGTTGAAGTGAATAGGAATGAAACAGATATTATGCAATCTTTTCCAGTACTGTCTGATTCTTTTGTGATCATGTTTAGGGTCTTTTTTGGCAAAGACACTGAAGTAGCTTACCATCTCCTTATTTTACAGATGAGGAAACTGAGGCAAACAGGTTAAGGTCAGAAGACAGGTAGACAGACAAGGTTGGAGTGAATAGGAATGAGACAGATATTATTCGATCTTTTCCAGTAGTGTCCAACTCTTTTATGATCACATTTAGGTTTGGTTTTTGGTTTTATTTTTTTGTTGGGTTTTTTTTGGCAAAAATACTTTTTTGGTTTATCATCTCCTTCTCATTGGCAAACAGATTAAGTGACTTGCCCAAGGTCATACATCTAGTAACAGTCTGAGGCTGGATTTGAACTAAGTCTTCCTGACTTTAGGTCCAGCACTTTATCCACTGAACCAGAGCCAGATGCTTTCCAGAGCCAGGTAGAAAGGGTTTAGGGATTATGTAGTGTTTCATATTATCCATTCCAAGGCTTTGTCCCATTCTGTTACTATGGCTGATCCAAAACATTAATATTAATAATAGTATCTTATCGTTCCAGAACCAATCAGAAGATAGCCAGCTGGAACATTTGGTCGGAGACTCTAATTCAAGGAAGGTTTCAAATTTAGTAGGCGAGTAACTATTATCTCTTTGAATGGGACAGGACAGTTTAAGTGGTCTCATCAGGCCTGTCGTCTGTGACACTGAACAAAAGCTAGATCTAGCACATTTGCACAAAAGCATTTATTAAATTAAATGTGTGTGCCCAAGCCTAAAGTCCATTGCCTGATGCTTCATCTTGGCATGGGTGGAGATGATTCTGGGTTCTGAAAGAATATGCCAATGGAAAGCAAGCTCTGGAACGTGCTGCCAAGCTGGACAGACTTTGAATGGTGGCCTGGCAATGCACGGTGTGTCTGGTCTTCAAGGACCAGCCTAGCTAAATTCAAAAAGGCTTAGAAAATTGGCTGCAGCAACACCTCAGGACTGGGGGTTATTGAAGCTAGAGTTGAAAAGGACCTTAATCGTTTTCTAGAAAAGAAAATCAAGACCAAGTTAAGGAAAATGACCTGCCCAAAATCATCTGATAAAATGTAGGGATCAGGATTTGAATCCAGATCTGCCAAACCTGAAAGGTTCTGCTTCTCTCCAGGTGCTACTTCCTGGTGCATTATCCCTCAGTCATTCCACCCCTGAGCCTCAATTTCCCCTATATATATATATATATATATATGCCTGTTAGCTTTAAATCCCACAATCCCACGATGTCAAGCTTTCAATATCCCCGGCTTCCTTCTTGTTTGGCTGGTGGGGAGTCTCAGGCCCTGAAACAGAACTCAGGAACTGGGACAACGGACAAAATTTCTGCCAGGCCTAGGTGGGCAAGGGCCCACCGGGAAGTAAGAAGGCAATGTCAGCTCTGGGGAAGTGTCTGGGCCCCCATTCTGGCCGGGAGTCACTCTCTCAAATGATTTGTCAACTGACAAGCAAAAATATATTACCAATTTAAGAATGTGATTTGCCTGCAACTTTTTAATCCTCGGGTTGTTGTTGAATAGATTAAAGTGTCTGCTTTGATCCATGCATTTAGATGGAAACATAAATATAGCCATCACTTATTCTCTGAGCCGGCTGGGACGGGTGTCACGGCGCATCACGCCGGCTTCCTCTCGGCCGGGCGCACCAGAGGGGCTGGGCTAATGCATGCGAATGACCTTTTTGCCATTCAAATCCCACTGGCGCTTCCAGCTGACTTTTCCTCCTCTGGCTCTCCCTGCAGGCAGTGGCCGCTTTCAGATTGCTCGTTGTCCGTCTCATTTGACCGAGGCTCACTCGGGGAAATAGTCACTCCGGGGACGATGAGCATGGAGAGGATGAGGGGTTAGGAAGGGGGACGGTAGGGAGGGCCCGCAGCTGCCCACCCTCCAGGGCGCCGCCTCGGGCAGCAGCTGGCAGAGCAACTCCCTGGGTGGCTCTGTCATTCCCCTGCCTCTCCCCTTCTTCCTTCCTTCACGTCCCCCCAACCCCCCATCTCGGCAGAGCCCTGGAAGAATAAATCTCCGGAGAAATAGATTTTGAAGAGGAATTTGGTACATAGATCTTCTGTCAGCGGCGCAGTCTCCGGCTCAGCCGTTTTTCAGGCTCGCTGCTTATCTAGAAATACATCTATTTTTACATGGATTTCTGGAGAGATTTCTCCCTTGAGGGAGGGAGGATGAGGGAGGGAGGAAAGTCGGGGAAGGAGCCGCCAGCATGGACGGAGAGGCACAGCAGCCACATCTGGAATACGGAGTGACTGAGGAAAAGACGTCCAGGAGGGGTTTTCCCGGAGACCCAAGGGAGATCCTCCCCCCCCCCCCCACATACACACACTTCTTTTTCTATCTCCCCAAGGGACACCACAGCAGCCTAAACCTCTGGCTCCAGGGCATCCCAGCTGGGCTTGGGCTGAGGCTCCCATTTCCCTCAGTCTTTGGATAAACCTTCACATCTGTACTATTTTCTGAGGAACTCCAAGCAGTCCAAGGATTGCTCAACTCTCTGTAGTCTGGGACATCTGAAGGGATCGGGAAGGTGGGCCTAGACATCAGACAAAATCACATACTCCCAATACACACAAATTAATTATGTGTCTTATGCACACACGTAAACACACACACACACACACCACACACCCATACACACATGCACACTGAAGTGGCTTTCCTATGGTGCTGTGACAAAGAGCTGCCTGGCACCTGTGGCTGGGTTTTATTTCTGGGCCTGCCCGTGGGCACTGAGCCACTGTGAACAGTGGGAGAATGCCTCTGAGCCGCCCCAAGGAATAGTGGACACAGATGGGGGTTGGGAGCAGCCTGGGCTTTGAGCAGTGTGATCTGTCAGGCAATTAGCCGTCAAACAATGGCTGCTGAAATGTCAAAAGGGAGCAAGAGGAGCAGAGAATTGCTACGGCATTTGGACTGTTGGAGGTGGCACAAGGAGCTTGCCAGTGTGCTAATTATCACACAAAGGACTGGAGACAAAGCTCAACCCTAGCTCCTTTGGATCCTTCAGATGAGGGAAGGAGTTGGGGGAAGGGATCTTAAACAGTCTCCTTTCCCCCAAGACTCCTTGGAACAAATTAAGAGCCATATTCCCAAGAATTTCCTTGCTGTCTTAGAGTTCCTCCACTGTGCTCAGGTAGTTGTTGTTTGTCCTTCATTCTGGAAGAGGGCCATGACATCACAAGTGGATTTAAGTGAGGGTAGGATGTGCAGAATCACCTTTTCCCAATATTTTACTCCAGTGGCAAGATATGAATCAGGATTACTGGAGCTGACCTAGAACCTTGATCTTTTTAAGCTAGTCTTTCCCAGGTCTCAGTTTGACTGAGGCAACACCCATTCAGTGTTTAAGGATAGGCAAAAAATGAGGCAAAGAATGATCTCTTTTACCTAGCCAATAAATAAATCTGGAAGGGAAGATCCTCCGAGTTTCTGGTCAAAACAGAATCAATAGCTATTTACAGTCACTCAGAGCCATCAGAATCCAAACAATGACCAAGTGAGGCTTGGGTTGGAGCCTACTGTTGCCCAATCAAAGAGTCTCAGAGTGATTTGGGTTTAAGGCATGGTCCTTAAGAAATCTAGCCTGTAAACTCCCAAGATATCTTGCGAGGTTTTTACCAAATCAAAACTTTAGATTCCTTTGGGCAAAGCACCCATAAGGGTATATGTATGATTTCCTATGTACACAGAGGAGAGAAGAAGAAAAGGAGGGAAGGAGAAAAGAAAAGAAGGGAGGAAAGGAGGAAGGAAGGGAGAAAGGGAGGAAGAAAGGAAAGAAAGAAAGAAGGAAGGAAGAAAGGAAGGAAGGAAGGAAGGAAGGAAGGAAGGAAGGAAGGAAGGAAGGAAGAGAAAAGAAGAAGGGACTGGAACTGGCCCATTATATATGATGCTCAGGTTAGAAAGGAACCATCTTTCACAGATGACAGAGAAGTCATATTAGTCCCACAATATGGAAATTTACAATCCTTTTGATCCAGCATCCTGTCTACTATTATCCTACTTCTTGTTTTGCCCTAAAGCCAAGCCAAAGCTTGTCTTCCCTTCAAGAAGCACCGCTATTCTCACCAACCCCAAAGCAGAATTGGGCCTAATCAGGTTTTTACCCAAGATGGACTAATCTTTGTTGTTCAGTCATTGGGTCATAACCTCTTTGTGAGCCCATAAACCATAGTGATGCTGGAGTGGTTTGCCATCTACTTTTCCATTGGATTAAGGCAAACAGGGTTAAGTGATTTGTTCTGTATCACATAACTAGTGTCTAAAGTCATTTTTGAACTCAGGGACTATCTGACTTCAGAACCAGAACTATGCATTGAGCCCCCTGCTGCAAAGGCTTGTCCTACAGGAACTCTAAAACATTTTATTTAGATCAAAAATACTTAGGTTTGGCAGTTTCTAATCCTAGTTTTGCCACTTACTAGCCACGAACTTTTAGCAAGTTACTTCGCTCTGGAATCTCTATTTTCTTAATTGTAAAATGATTGTATTGCACTGCAGCCCCCTTCAACTCTACAATCTTATACTCTTTCCTGTCCCTCTAGAAGCCCTTTGGTACTGACTCTCAGGCTGGACAAGGACATAATTTTGTTCTGTCAACTGCAATCATAGAAACTAAGTACTGCCACCCTAGACCCTAAAAGTAAGCTATTCAATTACAATCTAAGCCAACAAGCATTTATTACATGCCTTGTAGTGTTAAAACTCTGGGAATAAAATAATATACCCAAAAGTTAGAAGAGCAATTAAACCTCCTTGAGATTCTTGCTTGAAAAATAATAGTAACTATTAATACTTGTTGATTGAATTTAAAAAGGCATCCTTTCTTCTTTGTGAAGCTGACATCTCTCCCCTTGCTCTCTCATTTCCTTCCACTACCTCAGTGATCTTATTCTTCCCATCATCTACTTCCCTTCCAACATCTTTAATTCATGCTCTATCTACAGAAATACATGGGTTTTTCACACTTAGAAAAAAAATTTTTCATGAGGCCCTGATGACATCTCTGGCAACTATGTTATTGCTCTTCTATCATAGTAGAGCTATATGATGGAAAGTGTACTGAATAGGGTCAGAAGATCCAGATTCCTTTTATTGGTCCTGTGAACTCTATTAGTCACTTAACCTATAAATCTCTCTTTACTCTGACCTTGCTCACTACAGTATTTGACACCCTTCACTATTCCCTACTTGAAACTCTCTTCTCCCTTGGCCTTTTTGATTCTGCATTAACTTAGAATCATGGAAACGTGGCATCCCAGACCTCCAAGATCATCAAGTGCAATGACAGCCTTGAAACTGGATGCTCTTGCACAATGATGCTAACAAGTGTTTTTTTAAGCTTCTGCTTGAACACCATTTGTTTTAAGGGATATGACTTTCAAAGTTGCTTAAAATCTGATGGGAGAAACAACATACAGGCAAACAGGTGCAAAGCAAGTTATCATTTAAGGTCAAGGGCCGTGCAGTAGGATCTCCAGGAACTGGGGAATGTTTGGTAAAACTTCCCATCTGATATTTAAGTGTCCTCCCTCAAGTCTTTTGAATCACTTCCTCCACAGATGGGGTTAAAAGGTAGGTTATAAATACAAATAATTGTAATACAAAATTATCCATGGTAAATATGTGAGAGAGGTGCAAAATGCCATATTAAATCCAGGGGAGAAGGTTGTTATCAACTAAGAGAATGGTAGTGGATTAGAACAGCCTTAAAATAAAGGAAGGTCCTTGAGAAAGATCAATGACATAGTATAAAAGGTTATTAGAGCCCATGGATTTCTCTGTCTAATCCTTGGCACATTGAACAGAGAGGAATCAGGAAGAAGTGGCAGGCATGGATAGGAGTATAGCAATAAAGTAAGGTGATTAGCTAGGGATTTCTCACAGTCATTTAGAAGTCCTGTTTTAGGGTATACAGTAATAATTCATCTCGATCCCTTGCCTTTAGGGTTTGATAGACCTATGAATAAAACCATTGTCATTGATCAATCACAATAAATATTTAGTCCAACTCAATTTAATATAATTAAGCAACTTATAATGTATGAGGCCTGGGTAGATGCTGGCAATTCAAAAATCTAAACAAAATAGATTCTCTCCTCAAAAAACTATATTCTTTGGGGAAAGAGGTATGGATATAAAGAAATACAGCAAGTCACATAGAGGAGGGATTGGCAAGAAAGCTTGAAAGCAAGTACAAATTTATTTGTTGTCTCCCCCATTATATTGTGAGCTCCTTGAGAGAAGGAACCATCTTTTGTCTTTCTTTATATACCCAGCACTTGTCATAGTGCCTCCCATATAGTAGGCATTTAATAAATGCTTATTTATTGAATGACCAATAGTTGAGTTCCCTATTTGATACATCATTTTCTTTCACTTTTTGCTTTCATTGCCCTAGATTTGGTCCTGAGATTATTTGAATAGCAACCAGAGTTTGGAAACTTGGTTCTTTTCCTTTTGTTTACTGTTGTTCTTATGCCATTGACCTGTGATAAAACTTGTTGGCCAACAAAACTCAGATTATTTGCTATGTTTATTGAAGAGTAAGCTAAAGAAAGAGACAATTTTCTCCTTTTCAAAAGATAATTTTTGTTCATCAAAGCTGAGCTGGAGAAGGAACTAGACAGTTACACAGAAGTAAAGAGAATGCTAAAGTTAGTCTATCTGTTGTTTGTAGCAGCCCTTTTTGTAGTGGCTAGAAACTGGAAATTGAAAGGATGTCCATCAATTGGAGAATGGCTGGATAAATTATGGTATATGAATGTTATGGAATATTATTGTTCTGTAAGAAACGACCAACAGGAGGATTTCAGAGAGGCCTGGAGAGACTTGCATGAACTGATGCTGAGTGAAATCAGCAGAACCAGGAGATCATTATACACAGCAACAAGACTATACGATGATCAATTTTGATGGACATGGTTCTCTTCAACAATGATGTGATTCAAACCAGTTGTTCAGTGATGAAGATAGTCACATACATCCAGAGAGAGGCCTGTGGGAACTGAGTGTGAACCACAACACAGCATTTTAATGCTTTCTGTGAATATTTCCATGCATTTTGTTTTCCTTCTTAGGTTGTTTTTTCTTCTTCTCTTTCTAGATCTGATGTTTCTTGTGCAGTAAGATAATTGTATAGATATGTATACATGTATTGTATTTGTCATATAATTTATCCTATTTAGTATGTATTAGATTACCTGTCATCTAGGGGTGTGGGGTGGAGGGAAGGAGGGGAAAAGCTTGGGAAAAAAAAGTTTTTTGCAAAGGTCAATGTAGAAAAATCACTCATATATTTTGTAAATAAAAAGCTTTATTAAAAAAATAAAATAAAGTTAGTCTATCTGGGCTCGATATAAAGATGGTGGTTTTCCATCATTTTCAAAGAGGACCAAAATGACTTCACTATGTTAGAGTCAAGTTACAGTGTAGCTGACTGTGGCTGGTTCTTCTTGAGAGTCTTTATATCATCTATTTTTTTTTACCAACACACGAGTACCTGCCCTGTGTGAGTTCTCCATAAAATAGACTTGTTGGTAAGTATACATTTGATATTGAACATCGCCAGTCCATTGGAGTTACACTGCTACAGCAGAGTTTGAATGTTTGGCAGTTTAGTTCAAGAAAGGATCTCAGTGTCTGATACCTTATCTTGCCAGGTGATCTTCAGGATCTAAGAAAATTCAAGTGAAAGCAATTCAGTTTCCTGGCATGCACTGGTTTCATAGGAAAACACCATTGAGATCAGCACAATAGCTCTGTAGACCTTCAGTTTGGTAGCCATCCCAATACCTCTCCTCTCCCACACTTTCCTTCAGAGTCTTCCAAACACTGAGTTAACTCTGGCAATGTGTGTGTCAATCTCATTATCAATGTGTACATCCTGGAAAGTATGTTGCCGAGGTAAATAATCTCATCAGTAATATTCACAGCTTCTCCATTTACTGTAACTGATGGTCACACATATGGTTGGTATAGTGCTGACTGACAGAGCACCTGTGTTTTTTTGGTGTTAATTGTTAGGCCAAAATTAGCACAAGCAGCAGAAAATCAATCCATACTTTGTGCATCTCAAATTCAGAGACTGTGTTGAGGGTACAATCATCTGCAAACAAAAAATCATGTACCAGCACTCCCTCCGCTTTAGCCTTGGCTTGTAACCTTTTCAAATCGAAGAATTTATCAAAAGTGCAGTAGCTTACCGTGATGCCATGGATTAGTCCTCATTGAAGGCATTTGACAACAAGGCTTGAAAACAATCATGACAAAAATCATGGGAGAAAGCACACACCCTTTTTCACTGCATTGGTAGACTGGGAAAGCATGAGAGCATTGTCCATCATCCAGAACCTGAGCAATTATGCTGTTGTAAAACTGACCTACAATAGCAATGTAGTTCTCTGGGCAACCAAATTTTGACATAATATTCTATAAGCCCTTACAAATGACAGTATCAAAGACAGAAATATAAATATGTAGATATATATAGAGAGAGATAAAGATACTCAAAGCAGGTCTTAATTTTTTTTATTTTATTATGGATCCCTTCAGCAGTTTGATGAAGCCTATGAACCCCTTCTCAGAATAAAATATATATTTAGGCTTACAAAGAAAACTAATTATTGAAATACAGTACTTTTTTCTTTTGCTGAGGCAATTGGGGTTAAGTGACTTGCCTAAGGTCACACAGCTAGGAACTGTTAAGTGTCTGAGACAAGATTTGAACTCAGGTCCTCCTGACTTCAGGGCTGGTGCTCTATCCACTGCACCACCTAGCTGGCCCCCAAAATATTTTTTAAACAAATGCAGAGGCCATAGGTTAGGAACCTTGCTCAGAAAAGTCATTTTTAACCCGAGAGATTTTGAGTGTCAGACTTCTTACATGTGTGTTAATATCTAGCTTTTTGGTAGAAAGGGGAAGTAGGGGTGGAGAAAGAGAGGAAAGGAAGAGGGGCATGTTGAAGACACCACTATTAGTTTGATTTCCTTACTGTGTAAGTGTGATTACCATAGTGATCCTACTATAGCAACATAAAAGGGGTACCAGTGCTTGAACTCACTCAAGAGCTCCCTCTGGTGATTAAGTGTCAGATCTTCCTATAAACTGTAAGCCTCATGGAGATTGGGACTGTGGTTTTGCTATTTTTTTAAAAAATGTATTTCCTATG
The DNA here is from genome assembly GCA_023553655.1 of Myrmecobius fasciatus. Lineage (NCBI taxonomy): Eukaryota > Metazoa > Chordata > Mammalia > Dasyuromorphia > Myrmecobiidae > Myrmecobius > Myrmecobius fasciatus. The sequence goes on from JAJPUD010000301.1 coordinate 619,470, forward strand.
TATACATATATTCGATTTGCCAAATATTTTAACATAATTAACACGTAGTGGATATCCTGCCATCTAGGGGAGGGGTGAGGAGTTGGGGGAAAAAATCTGTAACAGAAAGCTATGTAAGGGTTAATGTTGAAGAATTACCCATACATATGTTTTGCAAATAAAATAAAATTTAAAAAAAAAATGTATTTCCTTGTACAATGCTCTGCACCCAACAGGCATCTAGTAATTGCTTTTCTAATTTGAAACTTAATCTTTATAACAGAAACTCTAAAGAAGATGGCTTCCTTCCTTCCATGTCAGCCTATGTACTAAGATACCTTTTAACCTTTCGTCAACCCAAGAGTATCAATCAAACTTTTGAAGAGCATCTCCAACATTCTATCTCTTCGTTTCAGAATGATTGCCCCTTCCATTTCCCCGCCATTGAATTCTGCTATGCTGAATTCTGCTCACATACCTACTCAGAATACTGTTCCACAAGCATTATGGTACAATAAGTCCAGATCCCTATACCTCAATGGTGCTTCTTAAAGCAAATAACTACCTGTTGAAACTTGAGTCAGCTTAGATCCATTTCCAAGCCATATGTTGTAGCTTGGATGTTCTCAAATGTGGGCTTTGAAAGCAACATCCAGTTTCAAAGTTTGTTTAAGTCAGCATTTTTTCAAAAACCATAGCTCACAAAGTCCTATCCAACTTTTCTGTTTTACCAAACTAACCCAGAGGATACTAGCTCAAAGCAAAGGTATTTATATTACACAGAATGCCAAGGTAAATAAATAATAAGGCTGTTTGTTCCTCTATATATATACAGAGGTGCTCATTCTGCCACAGATTCTCATACTGTAGGAAAAGAAAGATGAATAGAGTTGTATCTCAGATGGATTATCTCTAGTATTACAAAGTTGTCACTGGGTGCTTCCTTGCAGAAGGATTGTCACTGTTTCTGGTGAGCTACTTTCTGCCCTGTATTGCCATCTGCTCAAAGTCTCCACTGATATCTCTTAGTTTTCTATTAAGATATTCCTGGTACCTGCAAGTTCTACACTGAACTACAATGGTTATGCAGTCTTTTCTGAACAAAACTTGATAGCTCTTTTCCAGAGTCTTACCCAAAGCCTCAGAACTATTTTTAACTCTTTTGTAAGTCAGACCCACAACTTCATCCAGCCAGCACAGTGAGAGTCCCTCAAGTTAAATCTGTCTTTTGAGCTCTTTTGCCTCTGCCTCTGCAGTTTGGTAGCAAGTCCTGCTGTATGAATCAGCATGATTAAATTCCTTCCAGCTTTCATCATGTCTCTCCAGCTTGCACAAGAGCCCTGCATATTTTCCTAGAGTTTCATTTAGCAAGCCATAGGGGGGGAGACCATAGGAAGATAAGGCCATTAACCTGTGTCCTATATTCATATAGCTAAACCCAAATCATTGCTTTCCCTATAAATAACATCATATTGTATCCACTATGGTCAAATTATCTGAGGCTCCTTCCTCACCTTATGTCTCTTATGGTTGCTCCTCCCCTACAGCTGCAGGCACCCTGCTACCTTTGTCCAACTCCAGCTTTCTTGCCTTTCTCCAAGTTCTGGAACCCCTCCCTTAAGTTCAAAATCTTATAATACTCTCCTCCTTGCCAGGCCTCCACCATTGTCTAAAATAGAGTCATTACCCATCCGATGCCTCTGAAACCTCTCCTGAACTTTGTTTGCTGGTTATATGCTGTACACATCTTTACTGGACAAAGTATCTAAGGTTTAAGATTACTCTGGGTTATTTTTCTGTAAAAAGGAAAGGATCTCACTTCGAAAACATACACCAACACCCTCCCCAAATTAAGGTGAGGCCATATCTAGCCCTGAAAGGGGGCGGTAACTCATCGTTCCCCTCCTCCTCTTAACTAAGAAAGCATGGAGAGTAATTAATCCAAAAGCTAATGAGAAATGTGTTTTCTCTCCCAACCTAACCCCACATCATATTCTTATTAGCTGAGGTTATTACAATAGTAATCATGCATGCTCCTGGCTCAAATTGGGTTTTTTGCTCCACTGCCACCAATTTAGAAAGCCATTAATAGCAAGATAAAACCCCTATGGCTCCCCCAGCCCTGGAGCTGGGAAGGCCTGCTTCCTAAGCCCACCAACCATTCACAGAGGGCCTCATTATTCCCCTTTCCCCAGGCTACTCCCCACACAGTCAGTGTGACCAGTACCTACCCTGGGTCTCCTAGAATCCAGAAAGCCAGAAGCAAGAGACATTATCTTAGAGGATCACAGAATTTAGAAATAGAAGGAACTTGAAGATTCTTGAATTCAATTCCTTCATTTTACACAGGGGAAACTGAGGCCCACCAAAGTAAAGGGACTTGTCCAAGGTCACAGGTCAAGTTGCAGAGCTGGAATTCACACCCAGTTCCCCTTTAATTAAATCTAATCCTCTTTCCACTAGATTTCCCAGCCTCCTGTCCTCCCTCCTCCTGCAATGCCTAGTACAGAGCCCATCAGGTTTGTCAGTTGCCAAATCAAATTATAACCAATAGTATATAATCAATAGAAATTGCCTTTCTATTTTTTGTATACCTCTCATGTGTGTGTGTGTGTGTGTGTGTGTGTGTGTGTGTGTGTGTTTGGATTAAAGGAGAGAGAGAGGAAGAAAGATAGAGAGACAGACAGAGACAAAGACAGACAGAGAAGACAAAAAGAGAGAAAGAAAAGAGAGAAGGAGGGAGAGACAGACACAGAGAGATAGAGAGGCAGAGAGGAGAGACAGACAGGCAGAGAAACAGAGAGAGAGGAGAGACAGAGAACAGAGAAAGAGAGAAAGAAAGGGAAAGAGAAGAGAGAGACACAGAGAGAAAGAGAGACAAAGAGAAGAGAAAAAACAGAGAGAGAAAGACAGAGAAAGAATAATTCTGATCTCTGCCTGATATAATTCTGATCTCAGTCTAGATTGGTTAAGTCACTCTGGGCCTCTGATTTTAGATCTAGATAATGTGATTCTAAATCTCCCAAAATACAACAAAATGTTCCCATTTCCCAGAGGCATTAATAAAGGTGGAAGTGATCCCAATGCCCTTCAGTTTTGGTCAGTGGTACCACATTCCCTGTCCATTAGCCAGGACGGATTTAGGGGCAGAGCAAAGCACAGGGAGGAAGGTTGCACTGTGGAATGTGGCTGAGGGCCAAAACTGGAGGATCTCCCCGGAGCCAGAGTTAATCCCTAGTCCTGTGTCCCTGTTAGAGATAAGAAGAAAAGCTCTGACTCAAACATAAATTAGCTTGATTCTTAGCAGCCCCATGGGCACCCGCTTTGCTCAACCTGCGACCAGGGCTCTGACCTGCTCCTATGAGTGCCTAGAGGTGATTGAGGCCGGTTGACAGGACCAATGGCTAACAAAAATTGGGGGTGGGGAGAACTCATCCCATGAGTCTTCCCTAGAGAATCTGTGGCCCATGGCACCTGCACAAGGGACTGAACCAAGCCCCTCCTTCCCCTATGCCTCCTTTATCTGCCTCTCCAGCTTGGCCAAGCTTCAGTGACATTAATTAGCAACAATCAACCCAACCTCCCCCAAACCCTCTACTAAAGAACGTGGCTGCCTTCTGATCCCTCCCTGGGGGAGGGCCAAGTGACCGCCCAGGTGTCAAAAAGGAGAGAGAAGGAAATCTGAGGAGATGACTAGGAACTGTGGCAGAGCAAGATGAAATGATTTCAGAACGGGAAAGAGCTGGGACCCTAAGATGGGGACAGTAATGAGGCTAGTCCTGAAGACTTCAGAAAAGGCAGAGTCCCTGCAACTTGCAGGGATGAGAATGGATAATAATCAAAGGCTCTGAGACCCCACATTGGGGAGCTGAGGAGGAGTGGAGAGATAGGGGCAGCTCAGAAGATTCACTAAGATTTGATTTAGGAGATTTGCCAAGCCCTGAAAAGATAAAAGGATCCATATGGGGTGTCTGAGTCCTTGAATTTGAGTAAGGGGACTGCCTCGAGGGGTGAGAGGTCAAGGTCCTGAGCTTTTGAGGGAATGGGGCCGGCTACGGAGCTCAGGGTGGTGAAGAGGCAGATCTCTTTTCCCTAGGAATAAAAGTGAGACTGAGCCCTGGATATTTGGGGAGATTAGCTCTAGAAGGTTGGAACTGGGCTACTGACGGTGGCTGCTACTTCTTCTTGCAGTTTGGACTTTATTTCCTGTTCTTGTTCGAACTGACCTTCTAGAGATCACGCTGGTCTCCTGAGTCCCCCCAAAGGAAGGGACAGCTCTATTCTCAATCCCATTGACTATAGCCAGTCAGAGGCCAAGCCAGTGCCAACTCTGTTACCTACAGATAAGAGGAGAGCCCCTGAGGCAGCCGGGAACTGAGACCTTGTTGTCTAAGGATTAGAGATAAGGCAGTCCCTTCTGGTCCCTGATTTGGTACATCCTCCTCCCAGCTCCCTCCCTCCCTCCCGACCCCCATCCCTGCTCCGGTGCCTGCTTGTGTGGCTCAAGGACACCTGATGCACACAGCTCTCCTTCTCCCTACTTTTGTAAGTGCGCTCCCGAGAGAGAGCTAGATTTGGGGACTTGGGGCATGCGCTTCAGGATCCCTGAGGTACCACGATGTCTGTGGATGCCTGCCTGCTCTTCTTTCTCCGGATCTCTCTCCGAGAATCCTCGTGTTTTGTACACAATTGCTAGAAGAGAGGGGTATATGAGATGATAGCCCCTAAACCCCCTACTCTGGCAGCACTCCCCGTATCCATCCACCATAAGGCAGTACTACAGCTTCAGAAAAGTAGGAGAGAGGACGATGGCGGGAGCCCGGCCGTCCCATCTGGGGTCCCTCACGATCCTGTGGCCAGGATTCTTGCCCAGGCTGTCCTCCAGCGCTTCTCAAAGCCACGCCACAGATGGAAGATAAGAGCGCCCTGATGTGAACAATTCCCAGCAGTGTCAAAGTCCAATCTAAGCACTCCACTCCACTGAATTCGTTTTTGTCTACCTGAAAGGGCAGAGGCAAAGGAAAACTCACAGAAGTGGGGAAGCAGAGGGAAGCTCTAGGGCAGCTGGGCTGGAGCAATAGGGAGGTCCAGGAAAGGATGTGGGAGGGAGCTGCATATACTTGTGGGTATCTAGCTTGCTTGTGTTCTCCCCCATTGGATGAGAGTTTCTGGAGCGTGGAGGGCGGGGAGAGTTTCTGCTTTCCTTTTATATCTCTATTACTTCATATACTGTCGGTACCTAATACATGCATGTCAGTTGAGGTATTGCTAGAAGCAAAGTTAGAACTTGAGATAAGGTCGACACCTGTCTCTGGCATTATGCAAGGAGATGCAATGAAAAATGCTTTTTTAAATCCCTTTTTAAGGGGCAGCTAGATGGTGCAGTGGGTAGAGCCCGAGCCTTGAATTCAGAAGGACCTGAGTTCAAATCTGCTCTCAGACCCTTAACACTTCCCTAGCTGTGTGACCCTGGGCAAGTCACTTAACCCCAATTACCTCAACCACAAAATAAATAAATGAAATAGTGAAGACTCAAAATCTCTGGTCAAAGACAATTCCAATATACTTGTGATAGAAAATGCCATCCACATCTAGAGAAAGAATTATGGAGATCAAATGCAGAGCAAGGATTACTATTTTTTTTTATGTTTTTTTCTTTCCCGAGGTTTTTCCGTTTGTTCTGATTTTACTTTCACAACATGACTAATATGAAAATAGATTTTAAATGATTGTACATGGATGGAGAGAGCCATTTGCATCCAGAGAGAGGACTATGAGGAATGAATATTTGATCACAGCATAGTATTTTCACATTTGTTGTTGTTTGCTTTTTTCTTTCTCATTTTTTTCCTTTGTGTTCTTATTTTTCTTGTGCAACATGACAAATAAGGAAGTATGTTTAAAAGAATTGAGCATGTTTAACAGATAGTGGATTACTTGCTGTCTGAGTGAGGGAGGGAGAGAGAAAAATTTGTAACACAAGGTTTTGCAAGGGTGAATATTGAAAACTATTTTTGTGTGTGTTTTGAAAAATAAAAAGCTATTATTTAAAAAATTATTGTACATGTAAATTTATTTTTTAAAAAAAAGAGCCATTCTCTAATTGATAAATGATCAAAAGATATGATCTATATCCAAAGGGCTATAAAATCATGCATACCCTTTGACCTAATAATGCCACTATCCAAAGGGGATAATTAAAAACAAAAAAGGGGGAAAGACTTATATGTTTAAAAATATTTATAGCTACTCTTTTCTCAGGGCAAAGAACTAGAAATTGAGGGGGATGCCCATCAATTGGAGAATGGCTGAATAAATTGTGGCATGTGATTGTGATGGAATACTACTGTTCAACAAGAAATGATGAGCAGGATGCTCCTAGGAAAACCTAAAAAGTCCTCCATGAGCACAAGTGCAAATTGCATGAGCAATATTGTGGGATGATCAGTTGTGAATGACTTTGCTGTTCTCAGCAATATTATGATCCAAGACTACTCTGAAAGACATATAGTGAAAGATGATATCTGTACCCAGAGAAAGATTGTGTCTGAATACAAATTGAAGCATACTCTTTTTTTAATTTTATTTTTTGAAGATTTTTTTGGAAGGGGGGAAGTTTGTTTTCTTTTGCAACATAACTTTTATGGAAATGTTCTACATAACTTCACATGTGTCCTCTCAATGGAGGAGAGAAAGAGGAGGGAGGAAGAGAGAGAATTTGGAACTCAAAGTTTTAAAATAAAATTTAAAAATTGTTTTACATGTAACTGGGAAAAATAAAATATTTTTTAAAAGAGAGAAGAAAAGGCAACTAAGTGGCATAGATGTTAGAGCACCAGACTTGAAATCAGGAGGACCTGAGTTCAAATTTGACCCCAGATACTTAACACTTCCTTTTAAACTGGGCAAGTCACTTAATCCCAATTGCCTCAGCAGAGAGAGAGAGAGAGAGAGAGAGAGAGAGAGAGAGAGAGAGAGAGAATGATTGTACACATATAATCTATATAAGATTGCTTGCTGTCTTGGGAAGCAGGGAGGAAAAGGATGAAGGAAGAAAGAAAATTTTTTATTTGAAATCTTACAAAAATGAATGTTGAAAACTATCTTCACATGTGATTGGAAAAATTAAAATACTATTAAGTCAAAATCTCTGGTCAGTAACATGTAGGGGACAAGATTTCAGATCTTGATTAGGATACACAAATGCCTCTTGAGGAGCTCTAAATAAAAAGCACCTGTAACAGTAGGTATAGAATGAAACTTACATGCTCAGACATGTCCATCATATGAATTTGTTTTGCTTATCTATACTTATTTGTTCTAAGTAAAGGTTTCTATTTTTTAAAGTGGGAAGAGTTTTGTGGAAGAATAGGGCATAGTGATAGTGATATCAAACAAAGAAGAGTATCATTAAATAATTGTATTTGTCAAGTTCATAAAAAACAAATTATTTGTTCTAAGTAATGGTTTCTATTTTTTAAAGTGGGAAGAGTTTTGTGGAAGAATAGGGCATAGTGATAGTGATATCAAACAAAGAAGAGTATCATTAAATGATTGTATTTGTCAAGTTCATAAAAAATAAATTATTTTTAATCACCCAGAACATAGGCTACCACAGAAGTTGAGAGACATGGGAATTCCTCTCCCTACAAGTAAGAGAACTCTAAAGATGAAAGGGAAAAAACTAGAAGTGTGGAATTATAATATTCTTTCTCCAAGGTTTTTTTAGGTTCCATATCTAGGACCCAGGTTGCTAGATAATTAAGAGAGCATACTTTCTCATTCTAGAGTAGAAATGGTCACCCAGTGGCATTGCCAGGGCTAACCCCCAAGCTAACCTTCCAACTTTTTAGCTGGAAGATGAGGTCAGATGCTTCTCTCAAACTCTTAGAAGACATTCCTTATATTTTTGTGAGCCTGCCCTTTAGATACAACTCCTCAGAGCCCCCTTTGACTTGGCTCATTCTGGCTTCAAAACTTGTGATGAAATGCTAAATGGTCCACTAGAAAATGTCCCTTTTATGCTAAGGTACCTGCCTCTGGATCCTTCCAATCAGACTTTCAACTCCCACCTTGGGACCCTGCTGATCTTGATATCTCTGGTCAACCCTAGCCATCCAGCCACTTTCTTCCTGCCATGTTGCCCTGGGCTATGATTCCCAGGTATACCCTGCAATCTACCTCTTACTATGGGAACAGCATTCAAAGCAAGATTATCATTGCTTCTGATTTCACATGTATAATCAATATTATATTATTTGCCTTTTCAGTGAGTGAAGAAGCTAGAGTAAAGGTGAAAATTTGGAACTCAAAAAAGATTTTTAAGAATGGTAAAAAAAAATAAATGGTTATAATTTTTAAAAAAAGATAACTACTGTAACTGGAATGGTTAAGTTAATAATCATTTACCTTCTAGCTCTAATCAGCATCCCTATGACTTTATTTGTCAGGGGCCACTTCTCTCTTATTCCTGTTGTCTCCCCCTATTAAAACATAAGCTTCTTGAGGGCAGAAACTGCCTCTCTTTTATATTTGTTGTATCCACAGTGCATAGTAAACCTTTAGTGAATGTTTTTTTTTTCATTTGTCAATTTTTCCTTCTGCACTGCCCAAGGCAGTGGACAGAAGAAGATTAGAAGAGATAGAACAAGGACACCCTCAAGGAGAAGTTTCCTGGGTATTCTATCTCTGACAATTTAAAAATGCCATGATGCAAGAGATGGCAACTTTCATTTCTTGGGACCATACCTTTTCCCTTTTTGCTTCTCTCAGCTAACAGACTTTCCCAATGACAACTTTGCACAATACAAGTTTAGTCAGTCTGGAAGACAAAAATACAGAAATAAAATCTCTAGTATACTGATATAGACAGATTACAGTAATGCTTCTCTTACTTGAAGGAAAATTTAAAACTAGCTTAAGAAAATAACACATTAGTCCACTTCTTAAAAATTCCACTCCATCTATCTGCCATCCTAATCACTCTTGATCCTACAAAGAAGTCCCATAGCCCATCTTTCCTAGTCCTTCTCATATAAAATTATTAGAAACTGAAGGGACACTATAAATTGTCTGGCTCAATTCTCTTAGGTTAAGCCTAGTGATATCACTGAGTTTGGATCCTCTGTGCACTCTGATCCCCAGATTCCTTCATCCACCATCACTCTCTTCAGGGAAAAGGAGCACATCCTCTTAGGCTACATTCATGGGTATCTGTTCTGAACTGGTAGGCATGAGCAGTGCTTCCAAGATTCAGACTTACTTACAGGTAGGGCAGACAGCACCATATATGTTTAGAGTACATTAGTTACCAAAAAATCTCTTGTTATCCACCCCCCTCAGCCAAGCTCTGGAGTCTTTGAATCTGATTCTGATCCTAGGGGCTGACCCAAAAAAGGGCTGCATTTCTTTGGCTTATATTTTCCCAGTTAGAGTTTAATCTGGGAAATCCCCAAATATAGTTTAAGCATAACTCATCTCGACTTCCACAAAAATGAGTAAATTGTTTCCAAGCTCCCATACAAGCACACGAGGTAACAAATGTCCATTTTATTTCTCATCACAAAAAATTGCAAAAAGTGCAAAGGATTCATAGGAACCCATTTATGGATACAGATAACCCATAAAGCAATTCAGAAAAGTGCCATGAGCTCCCATCTGTAGGGAAATGAGATTGGTACTGACAATAGAGCAGCATGATGACATTCTTGGGGGGGGGGTACTACACAGGCCCTACCAAACTCATAGTCTCACTCTGGGGTTTGGACCTCACCCAAAACAAACCCATTTTGAGGCTGTTGGATAGGCAACCCCTCCTCATCAGACACGTATTGTTTAAATAATTTCACAGCAATGGGAGGGGCTAATAAAGTCCCAATCTCCTGCTTCCCTGTGTTATGTTAGTCCCTTTGCTGCTGCTGCTGTTGCTTCAGCTTCAGGGACCAGTATAGGTAAGTAATCCTTTTCTCTCTCTAAGAGGTCACTGCCCACAAATTCCCTTTCTCTCTCTCCCTAACTCTTGAATTTGAGTTTGCCCTTCAGGCAATGCCCAAATTTGGCACTGCCAAAGAACTCTTCCTTCTCTAGTTAAAAGGTTAAATTATGAATCCATGCTTATTGGGCAATCAAGAATCCAAAAGGTGAGAGATTCAGGAATGTTGTCCACAAAGTCCCTTATTAAGCACATTGGCAAATGCATGTCTGCCTCAGCCATGAGCTAATGTTCCTCTACTGACCCAGCAGCAAAGTCCATTCTCATATCTCCAGTATTTGTGCAGAAAAAAAAGGAACAGAAAGAAAAAAGTAAACATTGACTGTTCTTTGAATTGTCTGAGATTAAGGTAGAGATTTCAAATGTACAAGTTTTCCCCCTGCCCCTCCAGTAAAAAGGCTCCCTGTCTCTGTCTCTCTGTATTTCTCTGTCTCTCTGCCTCTGTCTCTGTCTGTCTGTCTCTCTGTCTCTGTCTCTCTGTCTGTCTCTGTCTCTCTGTCTTTGCCTCTGTCTCTGTCTGTCTGTCTCTGTCTCTATCTCTGTCTCTCTGTCTCTCTCTGTCTCTGTCTGTGTCTGTCTGTCTGTCTCTCTGTCTCTCTGTCTGTCTCTGTCTGTCTCTGTCTCTCTCTCTGTCTCTGCCTCTGTCTCTCTGTCTCTCTCTCTCATATTCCAGTCTTTCTTCCAAACAGGAAGAAAAGCTGCAAAAAAGAGATGAAAGGGGTATGACAACTCTTTTCTAGGCAAACAAAGAGAAGTGGCTTCTTCAACAAGAGTCCATACTCCCAAGAACCCTACCAGCCAAACCATCTTGGGGTTAGCCCTAGTCACTGAAGCCTAATCGGAAGCTATCAGGTGTCTTCTTCAGAAGGTGCCAGTGGGCATGTTATACTCTAAAAGAAGTACCAGACAGGGCTCAGTATCGCATAAGCTAATCAGGTTGATGAGGAACTCTCCTAATCAATCCGGCTCCCCTTTATCCTCTACTTAGACTCTTGAAACATCCCCCCACTCCCAATTAATGACTTTATTAGGGAAGAGAAGGTTCCATTGCACAATGAGAAGCAGACTTTCTGATGGATCCCATGGACCAATGCTCCAAGCTCTAGGCTTAGAGATTGGGTTCAATTTCAAGGATGACACTCAGATATGTCATGACTATTAACCAAAAAAAAAAAAATCACAAATCCACAAGACATACTTTGCAACTGGATTTATTATAAGAGAAATGAACACACATGTGAAAGGTGCAAGGAGTTCACAATCCTAATAGAAGCTTGCATACTTATGAAACTGCAACAAAGGGAGGAGGAGGAACAGCAATCTCCTCCTAAATGGGAGTGTCATGGGAGGAGAAAAAGAGCAGCAGGGATAAGGAAAAGACTAATTCCCTCCCAAAGGGGAGGAGAAATCCTGAATATGTAATATGGCAAAAGCAGCTTTCTTTTCCCCTGGGAACTGTTAGACTATGAAGATAGGATGGTCTGCTTATCTACAAGGGTGCCAGCTGCACAAATAATTTCTCAGTCTGGTGCAGACTGACTGGCACCTGTCTTGACAGGGACATTTAGGGAGTCCAGTTTGGGATGAAAATAGCAGATTATGTCAGCTCAGGGAAGGCTTTGTCCTTCAGGGCCTCCTGCAAACTCTGGGTCTATTGTTTTGGGAAAATATGACAACTCGAGGAGATGAGTTCAGGGGGCTTCTTCACAGCTCATGTTACCCCTAGTTGGAGCTGCTACTAAGAAACAGCAGAATACAGTTGGAATATGGTTCCTGTCTAGATCTCCTCAGCCATGAGGGGAAAGGTCACCATCCAATCAAATAAGTTCATCCAATCAAAAATTCAGGATAAGCAATCAGAGACTGATGAAGTTAAAGAGGACTCTTTTAGCCCTGGGTCCACTAAAAACTAAGAACAATAATATGTGTCCTACTAGCATGAAGAAGTAAGTTCAAAGACAGACTGAATGTCTACAGGCTACAGTAAACTAACTGATTATTCTTTCTTCAAAAAAAAAAAAAAAGCTGAGCTCTAGTAGACCAAGACTCTAGAAGCTGACAGATTTCCCTCTTCTTATGGAGACAAAGCCAGACAAAACCAAGACTCAACGCTGACAGACCTTTCTCCTTATAGAGAGAAAATAGCTAGAAGGAGGTGGCCGAGAAGGGGCGAAGTCCTCATCTGATCCCTGGTTGGATGAAGGATCTGGCTTTCTCATTAAATGAACTGAAATCTAGTCTCTGGGCTCCAAGCTTAGAGAGCAGTGACAGAGCTCACTTCTCAGGGAAGGACTCCACAAGGACAGCAACAGCAGCTCAGGGGAGGAGGACAGACAGAGACAGAGAGAGACAGAGACAAACACAAAGATAGAAAGACAGAGATAGAGAGCGATAGAGACAGAGAGACGAAGAGAAAGAGAGACTGACAGAAAGATAGGGACAGAGACAAAGACAGTGACACAGAGAGACAGATAGACAGGGACAGACAGAAAAGAGAGACAGAGACAGAAAAAGACAGAGACAGACAGAAAGAGACTGACAGAGAGATGGACAGAGACAAAGACAGAGACAAATAGAAACAGAGAAGCTGGAAAAGAGCAAAGATGCTATATAATGCCCACTTGTGACAGGGTCTGAAATGGGTAGAACATAGTGCTTTATATATTGTTTTTTAATCTGTTAATAAGTTCCTATGAATCTTTTGAATCTTCAACATTTTTTGTGAGCGTTTGGAAGAGAACATGCTTACTAATGGTTGGGAAGCAAAAAGAAAATTCTATGCTACTTTTCCAGCTATTATTTCAGTTAAAATTAATTTTATCTTTTGCCTCATTAGTAAAAGTAAATACATATTGGGGCTCATGAGCTGTGGATTTAAGTGGATGTGTTGTTGTTTACTAGTTTTCAATCTAATCATGTCTGACTCTTTGTGACTTCATTTGGGATTTTCTTGGCAAAGGCACTGGAATGGTTTGCCATTTCCTTCTCTAACTCATTTTACAGATGAGGAAACTGAGGTACACAGGGTTAAGTGACTTGTCCAGGGTGATACAGCTAGTAAGTGTCTGAAGCCAGATTTTAACTGGCTTCATAAAGATGAATCTTCCTGACTTCAGACCCAGAGTCAGGAAGACCTTAGTTCAAATCCAGTCTCAGACACTCACCAGCTATGTGACTCTAGACAAGTCACTTAACTCTGTGTGCCTCAGGGTTGAGCTAGAGAAGGAAATGGCAAACCATCCCAATATCTTTGTAAAGAAAACTCCAAATGAAGTCACAAAGAGTTGAGCAGGCCTGAAACAACTGAACATCAACTTCCTGACTCCAGGTCCAGCATTCTATTCACTATGCCACCTACATGCCCCATAAGGGGATGTAGAACCACAGAAAACCTCATGAAGATTGCTTTTCTGGATTGCTGTGGCAGAGAAAAGGTGGGGAGGACAGACTGGAGGTAAACTAGGTGCTACAGTCCTATAAGAAAGCATCAGATATCTGAAAAAGGTTGGAAAAGAAGGGAGTAACAGAATGGAGGTGGAGAGTAAATAGGGGAGTCTGAGGACAGAGTTGTCCCTGAGGTACAGCAAATAAAGACTAACTTCCAATTTCAGGTGTTCTAGAATCCTTTCTCCTTACATGCTGATGTGGGGAGGGAAGGAGAGAGAGAGAGAGAAGGAAGGAGAGAGAGAGAGAGACAGAGAGAGACAGAGACAGAAAGAGAGAGAGAGGAAGGGAGGGAGGGAAGAAAGGAAGGAGGGAAGGAGGGAGGGAAGAACGGAAGGAAGGAAGGAGGGAGGGAAGAAGGGAAGAAGGGAAGGAGAGAAGGAGGGAGAGAGGGAGAGGGAGGGAAGGAGAGAGAAGGAGCATAAAGACACTTGTGCAAAGATAGATCACCTAGATAAAATACAAAACTATCCACAATGCCCTTCTCTTTTCTCCTTCCCTTTCCTGTTTCACTACCATCTTTTAAGCAAATTCTACTGATTCCATTCATCCTATCATCTCCACCATTAATACTCACTGTTTCCTACTCTTTCTCCAAATCACAAAGCATTTGAGAATCTTTTAGATCGGCAGTACATGTTATCATCACTTCCTTTTTATAGATGAGGTAACTGAGATCCAGGGAGTTTAAGTGACATGTCCAAGGTCACACAGCTAGTAAGGTGGCATGAAGGGAACCAAAACTGAATCAAAAATTCATCACAGTGGACAAATAATGTCAAAACACACATGTATATATATATATATATATATACATGTACACACACATATTCACAGACACATATACACACACATGGAATCCACAGTCTCTAGCCTTTAGGTACTGTCTTTGTCTCCCTTTCCCACATGGCCTATTGCCCCTTCCCACATGTAGTAGAATAAGGATCTTCATGGCTATCCAATAAGTGGTACCAGTGGATAAAGTACCAGGTCTGGAGTCAGGAACTCTCGTCTTCCAGAGTTCAAATCTGACCTTAGATGCTTACTAGCTATGTGACCCTGGGAAAATCACTTAACCTGATTTGTTTCACTTTTTTTCATCTATAAGATGAGCTAGAGAAGGAAATAGACCACTCCAGTATCTTTGTCAAAAAACAAAAACAAAAAACAAATGGGGTCCCACTGAAAAATAACTGAATAAAATATAGGTATCTTGAAGGCAAGTACAATCTTTCCTGTTTATATCCCCAGTGTATAGCCTAGTTTCTGGCAGATAGTAAGTATAGTACTTAAGAACAGTCTAATTAATTGATTGATTGATTGATTGATTAAGTTTCCATAATGCCTCAGGCAGAAAAAGAGTTCTGCAGAGAAATGATGAACTACAAAATGGAAACCACAGACCATGCATACAAATGAGCCAGCTGCATAATTAATTAACATCTAACAGTTTCATTAAGTGATGGTGATCCTTGGCTGTTGTCTTTTTTTTTTTTTTTAATGAAATGGAGGAGAGAAAATAAGAGAAGGGAGGGTTAGCCAATAACTCTGTCCCTGAGACAATGGGAGAAGACACAAAGATCATATTCTGCACACATGATGGGCAGTTGTTTTTTTGGAAGCAGGAGAGATGGAGAGGATTATTTCCCAGATAGTCAACAATGATACAAAACTAGGTCCATTCCCAAAATTCTAGACTCAAAGATTTCTAAAGTCATCTTGTTTTCTCATCACCATCACACTCCATTGATCTTCAGTTCCCTCTTTCTAGCCATATCACTGATCTCTATATCATAACTCAGGCCTGGGTCACTCACTCCAGTTACTCTCCATTGGGAAGTTCTTGGATGTTATGATTGGGCTCAGTGAAGAAAATAAACTATCCAGTGCTTTTTCTAGTATTTCCAAATAGCCCTTGCAAAAACCCAGAATCAGACTCATTGCAAGTAAGACCCCTGGACTTGGTGGGCATTTCAGCCATGATTGTGGGGGAGGCAATTCTACCCACACATCTATTTCTCAACCTTCAAATCAACCTCCAGAGGAAACTGGGAGAAAGGCTACATGCAGAAAGCCAAATGGAGGGGTTACTTCTAGCCCTGTGTCTCAACTGTCCTTTTCCAGCACCTAGTTTTGTGATTCCAAAATACCAAGCCCCAGAGCTAGAGCCACTAGCCAGCCTGAAAGTGCAAAGGAGAAGTCTTGGAAGAAATCAAATTCCCTGAGCTTGAAAGGAACCTTGAGGAACCATGGAGACCATCCCTCTGCATCTGGGCAGATAATTAATTTAAGCAAGTCAGGGTATAGTTATTTCGATAGTGTCTTCTCATCATCATCCTTCCTTCTAACTTAATATTTACTTTGACTGTTACTCCAACTAGTATGACTGCCCAAAGATGGCTGATCTCAGGGGAATTCTCTGTAGCAAGTGATCTTTTCCAACCGCTAAGAGTCAGTTCATTCTTTGAGATATTGTTTGGGTGCTCACTATATCCTATTTCTGTCTCTTTTCTTGAAGATGGACTACATACATAATAGGCAGTTATGGACATGACCAAAAAGGAAGTTTATTTTTCTTAATTTGAATGTGTGCAACAGAGCTGTAGTTCAGGGACAGAGGGCTAGGCCAGCAGTCAGGAAGATTCATCTTCCTGAGTTCAAATCCAGCCTCAAACACTTCCTAGCTATGGGATCCTGGGCAAAGCATTTAACCCTCAGTTTATCCCAGCTTCTCTTCTATAAAATAAGCTGGAGAAGAAAATGGCAAACCATTCCTGTACCTTTATTAATAAAACCCCCAATGGGGTTACAAAGAGTTGTATAGGACTGAAAAATGATAGGTCAGTAATGCATGTAATGTTTACAATAATAATGTATTTAATAAAATAAGAATTTTTATTTTCTTCCTTTCTTAGTGGAGAAAGAGAATGAAAACAAAAAAGCTTGATAATGAGAATGAAAATTTAATTTTTTAAAATATAGTAAATGTTTATAGTTATAGGTATGAGATTTCTAAGTGATCTATAAGACTTGGTTCTTCCTACTTTCTTAAACTTGAAACAGGTTTTTCAAAATTATTTTTTGTTTGTTTTTCCTTGATGTCCACTTTGACACTGAAGTACTGAGCAGCAAAAAGATATATTGGTTTGAAAGTGTTGTGTTGGGACAGCTAGGTGATACAGGGGATAGAGCACCAGCCCTGAGGTCAGGAGGACCTGAGTTCAAATCTAGTCTCAGACACTTAACAGTTCCTAGCTGTGTGACCCTGGGCAAGTCCCTTAACCCAATTGCCTCAAGGGAAAAAAAGTATTGTGTTGTGTCTTGGCAGCTAGACAGTGCAGTGGATTGAGCATCAGTCCAGAAGTCAGGAGAACCAGAGTTCAAAATTTGCCTCAGACATTTAATACTTCCTAGCTGTGTGAGCCTGGACAAGTTACCTAACTCCAATTGCCTCATAAAAACAAGATTAAAAGAAAAAGTTATAAAGTATTATGCAGAACTGGTTCATCCCCCACCACAGCTAATGGTAGATACGTTGAAATTATTTCCATGACGATTTTTTAGCTTATGCTGACCATTAGTACTTTAAAACAAGATGGACTAAGTGTCCCATAAAACAAAACTGCTTATTGCCTTTGAATTCACAAAAAAACCCAACTTCACTAAGTGCTTATTCTATCTTATATATATCCTGTGAGCAAAGCTGAAGCTACCTGCCTTTAGGCTGAGAAACCCAAAGCACTGAGAGCAATATTGGTACTCCTTCCTGTAAGAAAAAAGTGAGAGAGCAGGGGCAACAGAGGTATAGTAAGGACAAGGATTCACCTAAACTCTCCCAAATTGCCCTCCAAACATGATTAAAATAATGCCTCAAAATCAAATCAGAAGTAACAGAATCCACAAAAGGATGGGATGAAACAATTGTCCAGCCTGTGACAACTTAGAAAGTTGACAAGAAAGGTCTGTTTCACTGTCGTGAGAGTGGATTACACTCCAGTGCAGGCTGTGTCCTGGCAAGCCAGCAGGTTTGAGGACAATTAAACTGGCAGCTCGGCTTCCCGAGCTCTCAGCCCACAGACAATAAGGGGGTTGAACAACTGGTCAGAAGAAGATTTCAGGGAATTCTTTGCTGACACTGAGAGCAGAACTTTGCTGCATTGCTCATACCCAATGCTGGGTCACAAGGAGAGAAGGAAAGGGACATTAGTCACAGTTCCAGGGCTGAAAAGAATTCTTATAGCTGCTCAGAGCACAAGCCAGGAGGACAGTGGCCATATCCCTCTTTAATTCATGCCATCTTCAAAGAACTGAAAACTTACAAACTAGCTCAAAAACAGCAGCATAAAAATCTTGAATCTTGGGACAGTGCCCTCTCTTCCCCAGGAACAGAACCTAATTTTAACATAAAGTTAAAAGCCAAGAAATAGGCTGGGAAAATAAGCAAACAACAAAATAGAGCACCTGAAAATTTAAAAAAAAAATTACTATGGTGACAGGGAAGACTAAGACATAAACTCAGAAGGAGACAACAATCTCAAAACAGCTACATGCAAAGACTCAAAGAAAAATAGAACTGGGCAAGAGGAAGTTAATGATTACATGAGAGATCAAAAAACAGTAACAAAATCAAAAGAATGTGAAATATCTCATTGGAAAAACAATTAACTTGGAAACAGATTAAGGAGAGTTTATTTAAGAATTATTGGGCAATCTGAAAGCCATGATCAAAAAAGAGCCTAGACAAATCATATTTCAAGAAATTATTAAGGAAAACTACCCTCATACTCTAGAATCAGAGGATAAAATAGAAATTGAAAAAATCCTCCAAAGGAAAATCAATTTTAATACCATAGCATTTGATTTTTACTATTAATCTGTAATATTCCCTTTTCTATTTAAATCTTCACAAATATACACATTCCTCTTAACTAGTTCAAAAGAGACCTTTCCCCATTCTAGCTGAGGAACTGAATCTCCTTTGAACCTTCAATACATCTACCTAGGCAAGGACCCTTTTGTTTATCCTATTTTTAAAAAAACAACTGGAACAAGGCCTTTTATCCTTGCTATCCCCCTCATCAAGATTTGGGGTGACCCAAGTGATAATAGGGGAAATTAAGCTAGAGAAACATGATTGAGGTAGATTATATTTTTCAAGCCAAAAATTGCTAGAGGAAGCTAAATTTCATTTCTGAAGGGCTAGAAAGGGGCACATTAGACAAATTTGAAAGCATTATCTCTAGCTGTATTGAAGCTATTTATAAGGGGTGGTTCTTCCCCTTCCAGCTATCTGGAGGAAGAGGAGCTGTCAACATGTGGCCCACTTCCCCATTAAAATATTAACCAATCAGGATTGCCAAAGGAAACCTCCAATGATGCACTATCAGAACAATCAGAGGAAGGCACACTGAGGTATAAAAAGTGTGCTTAGGCCTTGCTCTGAGTCTTTTGTCACAAAACAGAAGCAAGCCAACAAGAACTCTCTATTGGGTTGCATGCCCACACTTTAAAAAAAAATACGTTGAAAATTTGTCTCTTCTTGCCTTTGTTACAGGCAATACACACCAATCACCTCCTGAAAGAGATCTTCTGCTGAGTGAAGTGAGCAGAACCAGGAGAACATTGTACACAGTATCAGCAATATTATATGATGTCAACTGTGATGGACTTGGCTTTTCTCAGCAATGCAGTGATTCAAGACAATCCAATAGATTTGGGATGAAAAATGCCACCTGCATCCAGAGAGAGAATTGTAGATACTGAATGTGGATTGAAGCATAAAATTTTGTTTGTTTGATTTTTCTTTCTCATTGTTTTCTACCTTTTGGTCTGATTTTTTGGTACAACATGACAAATATGGAAATATGTTTAAAAGGATTGATCATATTTAACTTATATCAGATTGCTTTCTATCTTTGGGAGGGGGAAAGTAAAAAAGAGAGGGAAAAAATTGGAATAGAAAGCCTTTTTATTAAAATTTTCTATTTTCAAAACATAAGCAAGGGTAATTTTTCAACATTGACCCTTGCAAAACTTTGTGTTCCAATTCCCTCCTTTGACCCTATTCCCTCCCCTAGATGGCAAGTAATCCAATATACATTGAACATTATAAAAATATATTTAATCCAATATAGGCATACATATTTTTACGATTCTCTTGCTGTACAAGAAAAATCAGATCAAAAATGAAAAAATGAGAAAGAAAATAAAATGCAAGCAAACAACAACAAAAAGAGTGAAAATGCTATGTTGTGATCCACACTCAGTTCTCACAGTCCTCTCTCTGGGTGTAGATGGCTCTCTTCAATCACAAGATCATTGGAACTGGCCGGAATCATTTCATTGTTGAAAAGAGCCAAATCCATTATAATTGATCATTGTATAATTTTTTTTATTAAAAGCTTTTTATTTACAAAACATATGAGTGATTTTTCTACATTGACCTTTGCAAAAACTTTTTTCCCAAGCTTTCCTCCTCCTTACCCCACCTCCCACCCCTAGATGACAGCTAAGCTAATACATGCTAAATATGATAAATTATATGACAAATACAATACATGTATACATATCTATACAGTTATCTTACTGCACAAGAAACATCAGATCTAGAAAGAGAAGAAGAAAACAACCTAAGAAGGAAAACAAAATGCATGGAAATATTCACAGAAAGCGTTAAAATGCTCTGTTGTGGTCCGTACTCAGTTCCCACAGGCCTCTCTCTGGATGTATATGACTATCTTCATCGCTGAAGAATAGGAACTGATTTGAATCACATCATTGTTGAAGATAACCATGTCCATCAGAATTGATCATCATATAGTGTTGTTGCTGTGTAAATCAGCTGCTGATTTCACTCAGCATCAGTTCATGCAAGTCTCTCCAGGCCTCTCTAAAATCATCCTGCTGGTTGTTTCTTACAGAACAATAATATTCCATAACATTCATATACCATGATTTGTTCATCCATTCTCCAATTGATGGGCATCCTTTCAATTTCCAGTTTCTTGCCACTACAAAAAGAGCTGCCACAAACATTTTTACACATATGGGTCCCTTTCCCTCCTTTAAAATCTCTTTGGGATATAGGCCCAGTAGAAACACTGCTGGGTCAAATGGTATGCACAGTTTGATAACTTTTTGAGCATAATTCCAAATTGCTCTCCAGAATGGTTGGATCCGTTCACAGTTCCACCAACAATGTATCAGTGTCCCAGTTTTCCCACATCCCCTCCAACAGTTATCATCATTTCCTGTCATTTTAGCCAATCTGACAGGTGTGTAGTGGTATCTCAGAGTTGTCTTAATTTGCATTTCTCTGATCAGTAGTGATTTGGAGCACTTTTTCATGTAACCAGAAATAGTTTCAATTTCTTCATCTGAAACTTGTCTGTTCATATCTTTTGACCATTTATAAATTGGAGAATGGCTTGAATTCTTATATATTTGACTCAATTCTCTATATATTTTAGAAATGAGGCCTTTATCAGAAACTTTGGATGTAAAAATATTTTCCCAGTTTACTGCTACCCTTCTAATCTTGTCTGCATTCATTTTGTTTGTACAAAAACTTTTTAACTTGATATAGTCGAAGTTATCTATTTTGTGATTAATGATGACCTCTAGTTCTTCTTTGGTCACAAATTCCTTCCCCCTCCACAGGCCTAAGAGGTTAAACCATCCTACATTGTTCTAATTTGTTTATAATATCATTCTTTATGCCTAGATCATGAATCCATTTTGACCTTATCTTGGTATATGGTGTTAGGTGTGGGTCAATGCCTAATTTCTTCCATACTAGTTTCCAATTATCCCAGCAGTTTTTGTCAAATAGTGAGTTTTTATCCCAAAAACTGAGGTCTTTGGGTTTATCAAACACTAGATTACTATTGTCATTGAGTATTTTGTCCTGTGAACCTAATCTATTCCACTGATCCACTACTCTATTTCTTATCCAGTACCAAAGGGTTTTGGTGACCACTGCTTTATAATATAGTTTTAGATCTGGTACAGCTAGGTCACCCTCATTTGCATTTTTTTCCATTAATTCGCTTGAAATTCTTGACCTTTTGTTTTTCCAGATGAATTTTGTTGTTATTTTTTCTAGGTCAGTTAAATAATTTCTTGGGAGTTTGATTGGTATAGCACTAAATAAATAGATTAGTTTAGGTAGTATGGCCATCTTTATTATATTCGCTCAACCTATCGAAGAGCACTTGATGTTTTTCCAATTGTTTAGATCTGACTTTATTTGTGTGGAGAATGTTTTGTAGTTTTGCTCATATAGATCCTGACTTTCCCTTGGCAGATATACTCCCAAATATTTTATACTATTGATAGTTATTTTGAATGGAATTTCTCTTTGTATCTCTTGCTGTTGCATTTTGTTGATGATATATAAAAATGCTGATGATTTATGTGGATTTATTCTGTATCCTGCAGCTCTGCTAAAGTTTTGGATTAATTCTAAGAATTTTTTAGTTGATTCTCTAGGGTTCTCTAAGTAGACCATCATATCATCTGCAAAGAGTGATAATTTGGTTTCCTCATGACCCACTCTAATTCCTTTAATCTCTTTTTCTTGTCTTATTGCCAAGGCTAGCATTTCTAATACAATATTGAATAGTAATGGTGATAGTGGGCAACCTTGTTTCACCCCTGATCTTACTGGGAATGGTTCCAGTTTATCACCATTACATATGATGCTAGCTGATGGTTTTAAATAGATGCTACTGACTATTTTAAGGAAAAGTCCATTAATTCCTATACTCTCTAATGTTTTTAATAGGAATGGATGTTGGATTTTACCAAATGCTTTTTCTGCATCTATTGAGATTATCATATGTTTTTGTTAATTTGGTTATTAATATAGTCAATTATGTTAATAGTTTTCCTAATATTGAATCATCCCTGCATTCCTGGTATAAATCCTATTTGGTCATGGTGTATTATTCTGGGAATGATTTTCTGTAATCTCTTTGCTAATATTTTATTTAAGATTTTTGCATCAATATTCATTAGGGAGATTGGTCTATAATTTTCTTTCTCTGTTTTTGTTTTACCTGGTTTAGGTATCAGTACCATGTCTGTATCATAAAAGGAGTTTGGTAGGAGTCCTTCATTCCCTATTTTTTGAATAGTTTATATAATATTGGAGTTAATTGTTCTTTAAATGTTTGGTAGAATTCACATCTAAATCCATCTGGTCCTAGGGATTTTTTCTTAGGGAGTTGATTAATGACTTGTTCTATTTCTTTTTCTAAAATGGGACTATTTAAGTAATTTATTTCCTCTTCTGCTAATCTGGGCAATCTATATTTTTGTAGATATTCCTCCATTTCACTTAGGTTATCAAATTTATTGGCATAAAGTTGGGCAAAGTAACTCTTGATTATTGCTCTAATTTCCTCTTCATTGGTGGAAAGTTCTCCCTTTTCATTTTTGAGACTAACAATTTGATTTTCCTCTTTCCTTTTTCTAATTAAATTAACTAGAGGTTTATCTATTTTGTTGGTTTTTTCATAAAACCAACTTTTAGTTTTATTTATTAATTCAATAGTTTTTTTACTTTCAATTTTATTAATCTCTCCTTTTATTTTTAGGATTTCAAGGTTGGTATTTGATTGGGGTTTTTAAATTTGTTCTTTCTTTAGCTTTTTTAGTTGCAAGCCCAATTCATTGATTTTCTCTTTCTCTATTTTATTCAAATAAGCATCTAGAGATATAAAATTTCCCTTTATTACCGCTTTGGCTGTATCCCACAAATTTTGGTATGTTGTCTCATTATTGTCATTCTCTTGGATGAAATTAATAATTGTGTCTGTAATTTGCTGTTTCACCCATTCATTCTTTAGGATAAAACTATTTAGTTTCCAATTGGTTTTTGGTCTATTTTCTCCTGGCCTTATATTGCATGTGATTTTTATTCCGTCATTATCTGAAAAAAATGCATTTATTATTTCTGCCTTCCTGCATTTGATTTTGAGGTTTTTGTGTCCTAACACATGGTCAATTTTTGTATAAGTTCCATGGACTGCTGAGAAAAAAGTAAACTCCTTTCTGTTTGCATTTAATTTCCTCCAAAGATCTATCATACCTAACTTTTCTAACATTTTGTTTATCTCCTTAACTTCTTTTTTTATTTATTTTGTGGTTTGATTTATCAAGTTCTGAGAGGTTGAGATCTCTCACTATTATAGTTTTGTTGTCTTTTTCTTCTTGCATCTCTCTGAACCTTTCCTCTAGGAATTTCCATGCTATACCACTTGGTGCATATATGTTTAGTATTGATATTGCTTCATTATCTATGGTACCCTTTAGGAAGATATAATTTCCTTCTTTGTCTCTTTTAATTAAGTCTATCTTTGCTTTTACTTGGTCTAAGATCAGGATTGCTACCCCTGCTTTTTTTTGTTCACCTAAAGCATAATAGATTCTGCTCCAACCTTTTACCTTCACCCTGTATGTATCTTTATGTTTTAGATGTGTTTCTTGTATACAACATATTGTTGGATTCTGGTTTTTAATCCAGTCTGCTATCTGCTTCCACTTTAAGGGAGAGTTCATTCCATTCACATTCACAGTTAAAATAACTAATTCTGTATTTCCTGCCATCTTATTTACCCTAGCTTATGCTTTTCTCTTTCTTATCCCCTTTCCCTCCTCCCTACTATTTTGCTTTTGACAACCACTTCCCTCAAACAATCCTTGCCCTTTAGAGCCCTACCCACCCTGCTTTTCCCCCTTTCCCTCATGTTTCCTTATAAGTACGTCTATTATTCCCTCTGAGCCAAATCTGATGAGATGGAGATTAACCAAATTCTCATTCCCCTCCCTTTTTTCCCCTCAATCATTATAGGTTTTCTTTGCCTCTACATGTGATGTAATTTCCCTTATTTTACCTCCTTTTCCTCTTCTTCCAGTGTTATCCCTTTTCTACCTCTAATTTCTTTTTCAGTTTATCATATCATAATAATCATAAAATCACAATAATCATATCATAATATCATAAAATCACAGTAATCATATCATAATCATAATGTAATAATAGATTCATAAAATCAACCCTCATTCTATAAGTATCTATAACATAAATATAGTTCTCAAGAGTTTTTTTTTTCTTGTTACCTTTTTATGTTTCTCTTGTGTTCTGTGTTTGTAGATCAAATTTTTTGTTCAGTTCTGGTCTTTTCAGTAGAAATAGGTGAAATTCTCCTATATCATTGAATGACCATCTTCTTCCCTGGAAGATAATGCTCATTCTAGCTGGGTAATTTATTCTTGGCTGTACTCCAAGTTCCTTTGCCCTTCGGAATACCTGATTCCAGGCCCTTCGATCCTTCAAAGTAAAAGCTGCTAGGTCCTGTGTGATCCTAATTGTGGCTCCCCGATATTTAAATTGTTTCTTTCTGGCTTCTCGTAATATCTTTTCCTTGGTATGATAGTTCTGGAATTTAGCCACGATATTTCTGGGGGACTTAATTTTTGGGTTTCTTTCAGGAGGTGATCGGTGGATTATTTCAATAAGTATTTTGCCTTCTGGGTCTAAAATATCAGGGCAGTTTTCTTTTATGATTTCCTGGAAGATAGTGTCTAGGTTCTTTTTTTCATCATGGCTTTCAGGAAGCCCTATAATCCTTAGATTGTCTCTCCTAGATCTATTTTCCAGGTCAGTTGTTTTTCCTAGGAGATATTTCATGTTTTTCTCTATCTTTTCATTTTTTTGTTTTTGTTTGACTGATTCTTGAAGAGTTGATGAGTCATTCATTTCCAACTGTTCGATTCTAATTTTTAATGTCTTATTTTCTTCAGTTACTGTTTTTAGTTCCTTTTGCAATTGACCAATTACATTTTTTTGTTCATTGCATTCTTTTTCCATTTTTTTCTATTTTATTTTGCAGGGATCTCATTTTGTTTCCCCATGTTTCTTCTAACTCTCTTTTAAGATCCTTTATGTAATCTTCAAAGAAAGCCTTGTGACATGGAGTCCAGTTTGTGTCTCTCTTTGGGGCTTTTTCTGGAGTTGCTTTACCTTTAGGGGGCTCAGGATTTGAGGTCTGTTCTTCCCCCTCTCCATAAAAGTTGTCTATAGTGAGAGCTCTTTTTGGTTTTTTATTCATTTTTTTTTATTCATTTTTTTAAAGGTATGAGGTCTGGTTAAGGCAAAGGTGGGACAGCTGCTTTAATTTGCCCTGGGGCAGTTCTGCTGATTGAGTTATGTCAGGTGCTGGGCAGTTCTGCTTTAGTTCACCCTGGGGCAGTTCTGCTGATTGATTTATTTCAGGTACTGGGCAGTTCTGCTGATTGAATTATTTCAGGTGCTTATCAGTCCTACTGATTGATAGCCCTAGGGTGCTGTGTAATGGCATCTAGGTCCGATGCTCATCAGGGGTTCAGTGGTTCATAATCTACCCCCCACAAAAGGCAGACCCTCCAAACCACCTGCCCACAATCAGGACAGATTGGCCCAAGAGGCCCGCAGAAGACTCCCAGGTGTGTGAAAAGCACAATGCTCCCACTCCTGTTTCAACTCCTGTTCTGACTCCTGCTCCAGCTCCCTGCTCCAGCTCCCTGCCCTGGTCTCCCTGTGCTGCAGTCTGGGTTCAGCAGACCACCCCCCTGCCCAATTAAGACAGACCTGTTTTGAAGTTCTTCCAGAGTATCTTCTTCTAGAATTGTGTTGTCCTCCAGATATTGTGGATTTTTTTGCTTCAAAATCAGTCTAGAGGCTTCATATGTTGTTGGTTTGAGGGAAGGTTAGAGGAGGTTACAGAGACTCCTGTCTGATCTCCACCATCTTGGCTCCACTCCCGGAAGTCCGCGATCATTGTATAATCTTGTTGTTGCTGTGTACAATGATCTCCTGGTTCTGCTCGTTTCATGTAAGTCTTGGAATAGAAAGTCTTACAAAAATGAATGTTGAAAACTATCTTTACATGTATTTGGGAAAATATTTTTGAGAATTTTAATACATATGTGCGTATATATGTATCATAAATATAATATATTATGACTAAGTGAGATTTGTGCCAGGAATGCGTAACTTGTTCAAAATTAGGAAAATTATCAGCATAATTGATCATATCAATAACAAAAACAAAAGAAACCATATGATTGTATCATCGGATGCAGAAAAAGCTTTTGTTAAAAAACACTCATTCCTCTTAAAGTGATTAGGAATCATAGGAATAAATGAAGCTTTTCTGAAAATAATAAAACCTATCTCTCTAAAATCATCAGCAAATATTATCTATAGTGGGAATAAGCTAGAAGCCTTCCCAATAAGATGAGAAGTGAAGGAAGAATGTCCATTATCACCACTTTTATTCAACACAGTATTTGAAATGCTAGCTATAGCAATAAGAAGAAAAAGAAATTGAAGGAATCAGAATAGACAACAAAGAAATAAAAGTCTTTGCAAATGATATGATTGCATAATTAGAGAACCAACTAAAATATGAGTTGAAATATTTAACATATTTAGCAAAGTTGCAGGATGTAAAATAAACCAACATAAATCATCAGCATTTCTACACATGAGCAAGAAAGTAAACCAGGAAGAGCTAGAAAGAGACCCATTTAAAATAATTGTAGATAACATAAATACTTGGGAGCCTACCTACTCAGATGAACCTGGAAACTATGAACACAATTACTAAAAACTTTTCACACAAAAAAAAGTCAGATATAAGCAATTGGAAAAATATTAATTGTTCATGGGTAAGCCAAACCAATATAATAAAAAATAACAATTCTATCTAAATTAATTTACTTATAGTGCCATTCCAAACTACCAAAAATTATTTTATAGAGCTAGAAAAATAAAAACAAAATTCACCTGAAAGAACAAAAGGTCGAGAATACCAAGAAAATCAAAGAAAAAAAATGTGAAGGAAGCATACTAAATCTCAAACTGTATTACAAAATGCTAATTATCAAAACAATATGTTACTGGCTAAGAAATAAAGTGGTGGGTCAGTGGAATAGATTAATACCCAATATAAAGCAATAAATGACCATAGTAATCTAGTGTTTGATAAACCCAAAGATTCAGGCTTATGGGACAAGAATTCACTATCTGACAAAAATTGCTGGGAAGATTGGAAAGCAGTTTGGCAGAAACTAGGTAC
This sequence comes from Myrmecobius fasciatus, assembly GCA_023553655.1. Taxonomy (NCBI): domain Eukaryota; kingdom Metazoa; phylum Chordata; class Mammalia; order Dasyuromorphia; family Myrmecobiidae; genus Myrmecobius; species Myrmecobius fasciatus. The sequence continues at coordinate 647,010 of JAJPUD010000301.1, forward strand.
AGACCATACAGTGTCTATCAAGATAAGGTCAAACTGAGTACATGATTTAGACATAAAGGGTGATATCATAAGCAAATTAGGGGAATATGGAATAGTTCACCTGTCAGATCTATGAAAAAAGGAAGAATTTAGACCAAACAAGGTAAGAGAGCATTATAGGATGTAAAATGAATAATTTTAGCTATATTAAATTAAAAAGGGTTTGCACAAACACAATATAGCCAAGATTAGAAGGAAAGCAGAAAACTGGGCAGGGAATGTGGGTAGTGAGGAGGAGAGAGGGGAGAGAGGGATTGAAAGCCATTTTCTTTTACAAAGGTTTCATTTCTCAAATATATGGGAAACTGAGTCAAATGTATAAAAATAGGTGTTAATCCCCAATTGATAAATGGTCAAAGGACATGAACAGATAGTTTTCAGAAGAAAAAATCAAAGCTATCTATAGTCATGTGGAAAAATGTTCTTCATAACTAATGATTAGGAAATAGAAATTAAAACAATTCTGATATGTCAGAAAAGAGAAATGGTGGGAGGATTTTGGGAAGATGACAGAGTAAGTCAGAAAATTCCAAATTCTCCAGATTTTCCTTACAAACAAAACAAAATTGTACCTCAGGGCAAACATAGATCAGTGAAAAACAAATAAGACTTGGGGCTGAACAGGAGTCCTTCTGGGACAAGCTGAGAAAACCTGAAAAAAGACCCCAGAACTTAGATTTAACCTGGGTGTAGTATTTAACTCTAGATTGCTTCCAAAAATTGGGGGGGGGATGAAAGGTAGAAAAAAGGAATAAAGTAAAAAATGCACAGCAGAGAACAAGAGAATAGCCTACAAAGAAGCAAAGAAAAGATAGTCATGAATATAATGTTTTCTATTATTATACATGCTTGAAATTCCATGCTTGAATTGGAAATCTATTGTATATAATGTATATAAAGCACAAGACAATGTTGGGTTTTTCCCCCTTTTTCTATTTTGCTTTTTCTTATTTTGTATTTGTTTTTTTTTAATTTAAAAAAGGAAAATGACAAATGTTGAAATGGATGTGGGAAAATTGGGGCACTAATGTACTGCTGGTAGAGTTGTAAACCAGTCTGGAGAGCTATTAACTATGCCCAAAGGGCTATAAATCTGTGCATACCCTTTGACTCAGCAATAAAATTACTAGATTTGCATCACAAAGAGATTTTTAAAAAAGGAAAAGGACCTATATGTATAAAAATATTTTAACAGTTCCTTTTGTGGTTGCAAGAAGGATGTCCATTAATTGGGAAGTGGCTGAACAAGTTGTGCTATATGATTGTGATGTAATACTATTGTGCTATAAAAAATGATGAACAGAATGCTTTCAGAAAAACCTGAAAAGACTTACATGAACTGATACAAAGTGTAGTCAGCAGAACTAGGAGAATAGTGCACAGGTAACAGCAGTGTTGTATGATCAACTGTAAATGACTATAATTCTGAGTAATACAATGCTCCAAGATAATTCCAAAGGACTTACAATGAAAAATGCTATCCACTTCAAGAGAAAGAACTGAATACGGGTCAAAGAATACTTTTTTGTTTACTTTTCTTGGGCTGGTTTTTGTTTTATTTGGGGGAGGTTGGTGTTTTCTTTCACAATTCAACTATTACAGAAATGTTTTTTCATGACTGCACATGTATAATGTATCAAATTACTTTCTCAAGAAGGAAAAAGGGTAAAGAAGGAGAGAATTTGAAACTCAAAATTTAAAAAACCACAAATTTTAATTATTTTTCTATGTAATTGGAAAAAGATATTAAAAGACTAAAAAGAAAAAAATGTGGATAGATGGTGCCCATTGAGGGTACTGATGATAGAAAGAGCTGGACTCTTCTGTTTTGCAAGATTTCTTGACTGTGTTAAGTCATGGTTGGCTGACTGAGCTCAGGCCTACATATGAGGAGGGAAGTGCTATTTTGGTCTAGTTCTTGCCCAGCAAACTGCTTTTCTCATTGCAGACAACAGTAAGCCATGAGCCACCATGTCTAAGTACTCAAGAGCCTGTAGCATGATGGGAAGAAGGGAGGAAGAAGGGAAGTAAAGGGGCAGAAGGGTCAAGACAATCCCCTGCTCCCAATCTATCTTCAAGGATAGTCTCTCAGCTTAGTTTGCCCAGGTAGGAGGATACTTCAGGCAAGTCAAGGCCCACATCTTCCCAGCTATTGATTATCAATTGATTATCAATATCCCACTGTGTGGATAACAAAAAAAAAAGGACTTTGGCAGGATAAACCAAACATTGGCTTAAAGGTTCTCCTCCAACAAGGAAACATGTTAAGATCACACAAGATTCCTCAATCAATGCAGCCACAGATAACTCTGTTCAATGATCTGATTAACTCCATGTGAAATGTGGAAGATCTTCAATTTAGAGCTGGGAGATAACCTTGAAATCATCTAATACAACCATTTCAGATGAAGAAGTTGAACCTCAGAAAGGGGAAATGATTTCTTTCCCAAGCCTATACAAGTAGTCATCACCAGGTCCACAATCAAACCTCAGCTGTCTAATTTCAAATTCAGCATTCTTTCCATTGTTACATGATGTCAAAAACAGAGACATTTGCTCACCAAAGGTGTTCACCAATCTGATGGAGAATACCTCCCAAGGTCCAAATGGAAGAGCCATTCCACATATATGGTGACATCCTTCAGAGGTTCCCATTTAGGGATGCATTCCTAAATTGATTCCATCAAGCTCTGGAACTCTATGGGATCTTCTTGATTAGAGCTAGGATTATTCCTCCAAAAAATCAGCATGACAATCTAAGTGTAATTAGGCAGTTTGTGATGGAGTGGAGTGGAGTGAGGGATTCAAATCAAACTCTCTGTGTGTGACCCTAAGCCACAGTTCTCTTATTTTTAATATAAAAGAGTTAAGACTCAAAGGTCTCTAAAATCCTATCCTCCCACACATGCCTCTAAATCTATGATTCTATGATCTATACAGGGGAAAACTCAATAGATGAAAAATGCTAACTGTCCATCCAGACTATGTCATATTGTTGAAAGGATGAGATAATACAAGGATTGCAGATGGAAAATAAGTTGGGTCCAGAATTAAGGAAGACAGAATAAAAGAAAAGGATGGATTGATTTTGAGAAACTGTTTGATATTTTTAACAATACCAAACCACTTTTTTTAAAAAGACAAATGTCTTCCCAGGGATGGTTGTAAAGCTTGGTAAACAATAATATCCAGGGAAATAAATGTGTAGTGAGCCAAAGGTCGCTGGAAAGCTAGCTGCCTGGTAGGTGCAAGTTGTCTGCAGCAATATATTTCAGTGATGAACAAGGAGGGGAAGCATTATAAGTAACAGCATTGAGGAAATGGAGGATGGCAAAAAGAGATGAGCCATTTTGGGCAGCAGTGGAAGGAAGGAAGATGTATAGTTCAAATATCACCCTTGTATCCAAGCAGTGAGAAGAGACTTTGAGACTTTGAAGTCCTCCAATCCATTGGATAAAATTCTCTGCAGAGGGCATGGGAGAACAAGGGCAAGAATCAAACAGGTTAGGATGGGTTTTGGAGCTACATAGGTGCAGGAAATACCCACACAGATAAGATCACAAATTCACAGAAGGATTGGTGTTCACTTAGAGCAGCCTGTTTTGATAGTCACATCACACTATTGGCTCATATTGATCTTGTAGCCCTCTAAAACCCTCAGATCTTTTGTTTTTGTCTGTCCATACCATCTACCTTGAACTTGCGCAGAATAATTTTTTCTTTTCTTTTCTTCTTTGTTTAAGCTAAGAGTGAAACCTTACACTTATCCTCATTAAATATTTTTCTTACTAGATTCAACTCATCATTATGGTCTGCCTAAAGCTTTTGAGATTTCAATTCTGCCATCCAAATGCCAATTGTCATTTCCAATTCCACAGCAAGTGGCACCTAGATGGTAGAGTGGATGGAGATCCAGCCCTGGGGCCAAGGAAATCTGAGTTTAAATCTAGGCTCACATATTTTCTAGCTACATGACCTTCAGCAAGTTAATTAACTTGACTTGCCTCAGTTTCTTCAATTGTACCATGTGAATAAGTCTTACCTTGAAGGACTGTCATGAGGATTTTGTGAGATAATATTTGTAAGGCACTTAGCACAGTGTCTGGCACACAGTAGAGGTTATAAAAATGTTAATTATTATTATTAATGTCATCTGAAAATTGATAAACTTCCCCTTTGGTGGTAGAACGGATAGAGCTCTGTGCTTGGAATTAAGGAAGACTCATCTTCCTGAGTTCAAATCTGAACTCAGACACTTACTAGCTGTTGGACCTTGGACACTTAGCATTGTTTACTTCAGTTTCCTCATCTGTAAAATGAGGTAAAGAAGAAAATAGCAAAACACTTTGTGCCAAGAAAATCCCAAATGGGGTCGCAAAGAGTTGGACATGAATGAACAAACAATTCACCAACAACAGATGCTACGTAAATGCTGGTTATTATTATTATTATTAATATCATCTGAAAATTTAATGAGCTTTCTCTCTGTGCCTTCATCCAAGTTATCAATGAAAGTATTGAATAGAACAGAATCAATGGATTAGTGGATTGAGTGCTAGGCAATGAATATTCCTACACCCAACACATCCCAGTAATTCTGAACCATTATGTCACCACCAAAATCCATTCCCCTACCAACCAATTTATTATTTCCATCCTTCTCAACCTTCCCACCCCAAAGTCCATTCAAACACCACCCATTCCTTCTATTGTGCCCTCTGGAATACCTGTTCAATAGGCAACAAATTTCCCTTCATTCTAAATCTTTTCTTGTCCCATTCCCTCTATCTACTAGCTATTACTGAAAACTGGAGGGGGCAGAGCTAATATGGCAGAGTATAGGCAATCACCCAACTGAATTCTTACAGCATTCCCTTCCAAACAACTTTAGATAGTTCTTCAAATAAAATTTTGGAACAGGAGACCAACAAAAGGTGATAATCAAACACTTTTCCAGCATAAGACAGGAGAGGTCTGTGATACTGTAGTGAAAGGCAGTCTGGGGCACAGAACCACCAGCAGTTGTGGGTCTTGGAGGTATCTATAGCAAGGGCAGCAACCACTTTGGGAGCTCTCAGTCCAAATACAATGCAAGGAGTCCAGACAACTGGAGTTTGTAGATGACTCTTTGCTGGCACCGGGTACAGCTGGCACTGACTGGCAATTCTATCATTCAGAAGCAGTTCTGGGTTGTTATTTCAGGATGGATAGAGAGAAGCATTTCTGTTTGATCACAGGAGAGCAGACCCTGGTGACCATTCCAAGGCAAGATTCAGAGGCATAGTAGCCCTGAAGTCCTCAGAGGAACATTGAATGCCCTTCCTGAATAAAGAGCACAAAGTAGGAGAGAAGTGAGTAATCACACTTTGGAAGTACCAAAATTTGAAGATCTCCAGAACTAGCTTGGAAAACAGCAGCATGAAAAAAACTGATGTTTAGTATACTGTTCCCTACGTGAGCAGTACCCAACTTAACATAAAAGTTCAAAATCAAGAAATAGGCTAGGAAAATGAACAAACAATGAAAAAATGACTTCACCCCAAAAAAACTACTATGATGGCAGGGAAGAGTGAGACATAAACTCAGAAGAAGATAGCAATGTGAAAACTGCTATCCCTTCCCCCCAAAATAGCCTCACAGAAAACTCTAATTGGACCCATGTTCAATAATAATTCCTGGAAGCATTAAAGAAAGAGTCAACAGTAGTAGAGGAAAAATTGGGAAAAGAAATGAGAGTAATGCAAGAAAATTATGAACAAAGTAGTAACAGTTTGGTAAAGAGTCACAAAAAATACTGAAGAAAATAAAATAATGCCTTAAAAAAAAGCAGAATTAGCCAAATGGTAAAAGAGGCACAAAAATCCAACTTGGGGGAGGGAGAGAGAGGGCAACTCCTTAAAAAGCAGAATTGGTCAAATGAAAAAAAAATGGGTATTGGAAAAAGAGCTCACTAAAGAAAATAATTCCCTAAAAATTAGAATTGAACAAATGGAACCTAATGACTCCATTGGATACTAAGAAATAGTAAAACAAAGTCAAAAGAATGAAAAACAAATAAAGAAAATGTAAACTATCTCACTGAAAAAAACAAGTGGGGCAGCTAGATGGCATAGTGGATAGAGCACCAGACCTGAAGTCAGGAGGACCTGAGTTCAAATCTGGCCTCAGACACATTTCCTAGCTGTGGGAGGAGGAGGAGGAGGAAGAGAAACAAAGAAAAAACAACTGATTTGGGAAACAGATTGAGGAGAGATAATAAGAATGATTGGACTACCTGAAAGCCATAATAAAAAAAGAGCCTTAGACATCATATTTCAAAAAATTATAAATACCATGATATCTTTGATCCAGAGGGTAAAATTAGAAATTGAAAGAATCCACCAATGAACTCCTGGAAGAGATCACAAAATGAAAACTCTCAAGAATATTACAGGCAAATTCCAAACTCCCATGTCATGGAGAAAATATTGCAAGCAGCCAGAAAGAAACAATTCAAAAATTATAGAACTATGTTCAGGATCACACAAGATTTAGCATCTTCCATGTTAAAGGAACAGATATTTTGGAATATAGTATTCCAGAAAGCAAAAGACCTTGGATTATAACTAAAAATAATCTACCCAACAAAACTGAGTATAATCCTTCAAGGGAGAAATATCCATGAAAGAGTAATCATAAGATTCAATAAAGCTAAGCAATAAAATAAAATAAACAATAACATTCCCTATCTAGGAAGATGATAGATGTAACTCCTAAGAACTTTATCTTAGGTAATTAGGGTAATTAGAAGGAGCCAATATAGATGAAGATGTGAGGGTGAATCAATTATGTTAGGATGATCTAAATAAAATTAAGGGGTGAGGAAAGAGTGGTACACTAGGAAAAGGGAGAACAGAGAGATAGAATGGGGAAATTTTTCTCAAATGAAAAAAGGAGGTCTGCAAGGAAGAGCTTTTATAGTGAAAGGGAAAATGATGTGGGAGGAAGGTAATGCCTTATTCTCATCAGAATTAGTTCAAAGAAGGAAGAATACATATACACACTCATTTGGGTATAGAAATCTGTCTCATCTAAATAGAGATATAGGAAAGTAAAGGGATAAGAAACATTACGGGAGGGATTATAAAAGAAAGGGTGGGATAAAGAAGGCAGTTATCAGAAGCAAAACAGACTTTTGAAGAGGGGAAAGAGAAGCATAAATGAAGAAACTAGGATGGTACACAGTTAGTAATCATTAACTGTAAGTGAGAATGGGATGAACTCACCCAAAAAATGAAAGCAAATAGAATAGTTAGAAACTGGAATCCAACATATGCTGCTTATAAGAGATACACTTAAAACCTAAAGACAATTAAAATAATAGCCTGGAACAGAATCAATTTTGCATAAGCTGAAGTTTAAAAAAAAGGTAGGGATAGCAATAATGATCTCAGACAAAGCAAAAATAAAATTAGATTAATTAAATCTAGTTAATTAATTACAAGAAATAGTCAGGGACACTGCATTTTCTTAAATTGATAACAATAGTAATATAAATTGATACAATTGATAATGAAGTAATATAAAAAATTTTATGGTAAATTTCTCTGATAAAGGAAATTTGGGATTCAAAAAAAAAAAAGAATGAAGAAAAAAGAAAGAAATCTGACTCCCCCCAGATGACACAACCTTCCTGGACACACTTTCATTCATTTCCCTTGGGTCATTGGTAGAGACAGGGGAGCTGAAATACTCCTTGCTCCCCACTGAAGTTTCTAGGTTCATCTCCAGCAATCAGTAATATCTCTTCTTTTACAATTCATGCTATTCATATATTTTTAATATGTTTAACATATATTGATTTAATTGCCTACTAGGGAAGGGGATGGTGAGGAGGGGAGGGGGAATTTGGAACACAAGGTTTTGCCAGGGTCAATGTTGAAAAATTATCCATGCATATGCTTTGAAAATTAAAAGCGTTAATAAAAAACAATTCATGTTATTCATATCTGTCACCTAATCAAAACCCTAATAGCTGTTGCCTATAGACCTCCAGGTTACTTCACTTCTTTCCCTACCTCACAATTTTTCTCTCCTTCACAGCTCGTGTTTTAGTTCTTCAATTTGGTCACTTTCCACAACCTGAACCTTATCTCAACCATTCTCTAAAATGAGCATTCCCTTGATCTTGACATCACCCTTATTTTCCAAATGAATCCCACAAATCTCAAAAGCCTTCTGTTTTCAGTCATTTTTCAGTCACGTCCAACCTCAGTGAGCCCATTTGAGGTTTTTTGCCTTTTCCTTCTCTGACTCATTTTACATAAGAGGAAACTGAGGCAAACAGGGTTAAGTGGCTTGCCCAAGCTCTCATAGGTAGTAAGTATCTGAGGCTAGATTTGAACTCATGAAGATGAGTTCTGCCTACAGGTCTGGTGCTCCATTCACTAGCTCCCCTAAAAGCCCTTTATCTGATTTTAATATTCTGGATTTCCACCTCTGCCTCTTCCTTATCTCAACAAATTCTACTTTTCAGCCACATTTCAATCTCCAAACCCTAGTCCCTCCAGTTGCTTCATTCATAGGCCATGTTCCCATCTTGATCCCTTGAACCAGGGCAACTTTCACACTATTTTTCTCTTAAATTTCACATTAATGATTCTGCTACACTAAGTCTCAATCTTGGATGACTTTCACCATCCATCACTTTTACTCTTACAGACTGAACAAAGGTGGAAAAAAAATCACAGAACCTTTCTAACTGGGTCCACTTCTATCTACAAGATAAATAGGAAATAACACAGATCCAACCATGTCACTGCCTACTAATTACTAATTACTAATCCCTTATGGCCTCCGTGTTTGTTATACAAAGCCTTTCACTGTCGTCTCCTCCACACGCCCACCCCTTTCCAGTCTCCCCACATCTTGCTTCCCACCACAGTCTTTGATGCAGTGACACTGGCCTCCTTGATGTTCCAGACACTCCATGCCCCAGCTCCCAGCATTTTCACTGGTTTATGTCACATGCTTGGAATACTCCATCTCTTCATCTCTACCTCCTTCCTAGCTTCTCTAGCTCCCTTTGCATCCCAACCAAAATCTCACCTTTTACAGGAAGCTTTCCCCAACCCAACCTAATTTTAGCATCTTCCCTTTGTTAATTATTTCCTACTTATTTCACATGTAATTTAAGGTGTGTGTGTGTGTGTGTGTGTGTGTGTGTGTGTGTGTGTGTGTGTAATAAAATTAAACAGTAAGCTTATGGAGGGCAAGAACTATCTTTTGATTCTTTTTTGCATCCCTAGTGCTTAACACAGTATCTGGCACACAGCAGGTGTTTTATAGACGTTTATTGTCTGATTACTATTATATTTGTGGTTAGATTTTGATTTGAATTTTGTTTCTGCCACTTGGGCAAGCCACTCCATCTCTGAGCCTTCATAGATGTACAACGTAGAGTCATAATTCCTGCTCTATTTCTATCATAAGGCTGTTGTAAGGATCAAATAAACTGCAAAGTGCTCCCAAAAATGTCAGATAGTATCGTTATTTCTTTTGGTTTAATTCTTTCTTGGGATGGCCAGAAGAGAGAGGAGGCATTTTAAATTAACAAGGTTATTAGCACTTAATTAGCTTAGGTATCTTTGTAATTGAAAAGAAAAAGAGAGAAAGGAAGCTTCATAAACATTCCTATCCCTATACACTCCCCTACTCCCTGTCCCTCCATCCCCAGGCTGCTGCCTTTTTTTTTCCTTCCCATCCAGCCCCCTCCTAATTCTTCACAAGGATAAGGAGCCATAAATATTAAATATCTTGTAAAAGAAAAGAAACCACAACCGAGAGCCATCCAGCTGCCCTGTGGATATTTCCCAGCCGAACACTCATTTCTGCATTTGCAAAAATTCATTAGCTTCCAACACTCAGTAGATGGCCAGGAGGAGACAGAGAGAGGTTTCTTTCTGAAAAGGATGGGAAAAGGAAGGGAGGTACAAAGTCTGGGTTGAGAGCAAATATTATTAGTAATTTTAATCTTGACATATTCTTAATTATTCTACAATTAAGCAGGGTTGGCATATGTATCTCCCAATTGCAACTTGTCAGCTCAATTGATTTTTAGTCCCACCAAAGTTACTACCTGAAAATGCCACCAGGATTTGAAGTCTCTGTCTCTGTACCTCATTTCTTCTCTCTCTCTCTCTTTCTCTCTCTCTCTCTCTCTCTCTCTCTCTCTCTCTCTCTCTCTCTCTCTCTTCTCTGTCTCTCTTTCTCTCTGTCTATCTGTCTCTATCTCTGTCTCTGCCTGTCGCTGTCTCTCTGTCTGTCTCTCTCTCTCACTTGTTGACTGCTCCAATCAGGCACAACCCTGAATGAATACTGTGAGCCATCCCCTTCCCTCATCCTACATTTTTCTCCACTTCTCAAAGCCTACCAGAGACCTCAGAGCACTTCCTACAGGAAAATCTCAGAGACCTCCTTGGAGAGCATCTGAGTTCTTGGCAAGGTAGCCTTCTATGACTGTGACATCAATGAGAAGTCAGAGGTCCAAAAAGATCCCATAGAGAAGCCCTGAACTATGAAAATTATAGAATTGCAATGGGGGCCTGAGGATAAGTGCTTCTGACATCTCCTTGTAGGCTCCTGCCACACTTTTGTACTTTTACTCAAAAAACTACTACCCCCAACTTTATGCATCTCAATCGGTCAGTGAATCCATGTGAAATGGATTTTTAGAAAACTTCTTTTTTTATTTTCCTTCCTGGGAAATGCTTCTTTTTGTTTTTAGACTTTTACTTTCAAGTTCATCCTATCCCTTCTGGGCTGACTCCCTTTATAGAATTTTCATCCATAGCAACCTTCCACTATCTATGTTCCGAACCCTTAAAAATCTGCTGTCTGTCAATCTGGTTTATCTATCAGATTATGCCCAGGTTCTTCTCCTTTTATCCCAAATCCTAAAAAGGAGTGGGTTACATCTTACCAAAGTCCCTATCACTTCCACCCCAGCAACACAGTCTTCCTTGTGGTAAGAATCACATACAAAACAGAGCCTCACCTCACTGATTCCTCATCTTTAGATGGATGAAATTATCATTAAGGCAAGTCGTAAAACGATTGGCTTTTCTGCTTTGGGCAAAGAGTGCTCCAGCAGATGCTCAGATCACGAAGATATCATATCACCACTATATTATGCCTCTATTTCAAGTCTGTGATCTTTTCCCCAAATATTCTCTCTCTGTACATATCAAATTTCTCTGAAAATATTGCTTCAGTTTCTGCCTCTGTTTAATTTCACTCAAATATTCTATACCACATTTCTTCCTTTGATATACGGATTTCCTCACAGAGCTGTACTTAATAATAATTAGTATTTTCAAATGTAATCTAATTTTATACTCACAATAACTCTAGGAAAGTGGTGCTATTATTATTCTCATTTAACAGATGACTGGAAATAAACTGATATTGAGTGACATTAAGTGACTTACCCAGGATCACATAGTAAGTGCCTGAGACAGGATTTTAACCTAATTTTACTTTTAGCTGCTTCTACATTCTTAATATACAATAGTAGTCTGCTCTCTGCCCTTCTGTTTCTTTTGTATGAGTCAGTCATAAATTTCAGATGAAACATATATATCAACCTATGAGATCAAATTTGTCCCATTGGATTAGCATCCCTTACTTGCTACATACAACTTAGTGAATTTGTCTATGGAGACCTGAGGCATAGGGTTTTATAGTTGGCTTCTTTTTCAGATTTTTTTCATCTCCTATGAAGAACTGGGCATCTCTACTTCTATTTTAGTTACATTTCAGCTATTCTTTATGGCATCTACCTTGGGGGATATAAGTAAACTATCTTCATCCTCCCCTGTCCTTTCTAGTTTAAAGCCCTTTTGATTAGATTCACAAGACTCAAGGCAAGAACATTCATAGTAGCCCTTGTCAGATGTACTCCATCCCTGGGCAGGAGCTCACCATTTCTGTGTATGAAATAATATTCCAGGAATTCAAATCTCATTCTCAGATGCCATCTTTTTTGTAAATAAAATTTTATTGATATTTTTTGTTTTTATATTATTTACATTTTAAATTGTCCTATATCCTTCCTTTTTTACCTCCTCCCTCCCAGAAAGCAAGCTCATTTTTTAACAAAAAAATTTTTTTTAAAAAGACAAAAAAAATCATTAAAACTGAACAATATTAAAAATAATTGAGTAACATATGCAATGTTACACAGCTATGGACCTCCCCACTTCTGCAAAGGAATGGATTAAGATCAGTCACTATATTCTTTTTTTTTCCAAGCAATCAGGGTTAAATGACATGCTCAGGGTCACACAATTAGTAAGAATCTGAGGCCATATTTGAATTCAAGTCATCCTGATTCCCCAGGACCAGTGTTTTATGCACTGTGCTATTTAATTGCCCCAGATATCATATTCTTTTTTTTAATATGGTATTTTTTTTTTGCTGAGGCAATCAGGGTTAAGTGACTTGCCCAAGGTCACATACAGTTAGGAAGTGTTAAGTGTCTGAGACCAGTTTTGAACCCAGGTCCTCCTGACTTCAGAGCTGGTGCTCTATCCACTGCACCATCTAATTGCCCCCGATATTTCATTTTTTCCAAATACATGCAAAGATAGTTTTTAACATTCTCCTTTGCAAAACCTTGTGTTCTAAATTTTTCTCCCTCTTTTTCCTTTCCCTCCTCCCCAAGACAGAAAGCAATCCAATATAGGTTAAACATATACAACTCTTCTAAACATATTTCCATATCTGTCATGCAATCAGTTCAAAAGGGAAAAAATGAGAAAGAAAAAGAAGTCAAGCAAACAAACAACAAAAAAGGTAAAAATACTATGCTTTGATCCACATTCAGTCTCCATAGTTCTCTCTTTAGATGTAGTTGGCATTTTCCATCCCAAATTTATTGGAATTGCCTTGAATCACCTCACTGTCAAAAAGAGCCAAGTTCATCACAATTAATCATTACCTAATCTTGTTTCTGTATATGTTTCCATGGTTCTCCTCACTTCACTCAGCATCAGTTCATGCAAGTCTCTCCAGGCCTCTCTGAAATCATCCTGCTGGTCGTTATTTACCAAACAATAATATTATATAACATTCATATACTATAATTTATTCAGCCACTCTCCAATTGATGGGCATCCCTTCAGTTTCCAGTTTTTAGCCACTACAAAAAGGGTTGCCACAAACATTCTTGCACATGTGGGTCCTTTTCCTTCCTTTAAGATCTCTTTGGGATATAAGCCCAACACTTATACAGGGTTAAATGTATAACACTTAGAAACACTGCTGGGCCAAAGGGTATGCACAGTTTGATAACTTTTTGAGCATAGTTCCAAATTGCTCTCCAGAATGGTTGGATCCGTTCACAGTTCCACCAACAATGTATTAGTGTCCCAGCTTTCCCACACCAGATACCATATTCTTAATCAGTTTCTGCCTTTTCTTTCTCCTCTGAAGCCTTTGCCTCCAATTGACAGGAGTTTTTGTTTGGTTATTATTTCATGTTTTGTTTTCTAAACTACTCTCTTGCCTCTTTCTTGTCCAAGACTGCAATATTTTGCCCAGCTTTTTGGATTTATTATTTATGCTTTTACCACAAGGGCAGTAATCGTCTATAGGTCTGACAAGTTTTGGAAAGGATTGGATACATGCCCCAAAATAGCTCTATTATTGCGATCGAGTCGAGAAATTTTAGCTCCCTCAATATCCCCCCTCAGCAGCAACTCACCTCTTCTTTCTCTGACCCTTGGATGTGCTCCCATTAGAGTTCTTATACAATAGCATCGTTGCCTGCAGCTGCTCAGAGCTGTTGTTTCTATGGAAGCATGTGCAGATAGATAGTCCTTGAATGTCTCCAGCCATGACGATTCAGGGATTGCCTGGTGATGAAAAGGACCTTTCTAATAACTGCTGAGCCAGAACGGAGTGGTGTCTAAAAGGAGTAACCCAGCCCTCTCCTTCCTCTTCCTTCCTGCTCAGAAGCACAAGGTCAGCCCTGAGCTGTCCAGGGGGTCGGGGGAAGACTGGATTCCATGTCTCCCACTTGGCCACAAGCCACAAGAACACATTCTGGTGTCCAGAAACATGTGGTCCCCCATCTCCCACTGGCAAGACCCAAGGTGTCCCCTCAGGTGGGGAAGGGTGACTGCATCAGGCACCAGGAAACCACCTAACCGGGCAAGATGATACCACAGGAGGAATCTGCATCCCAAGGAGAGCATGTGCTCATAGATGGGCACAAAGGGCAGGCCATTTGACCCAATCCAATCCTCAAGACAGCTTTTATTCACCCACATTTCCAGCCCAGCAGCCAGTCAGAGAGCCCTTTGGTATGGCAGTGCAAACCCCTGAATCAGCAGTTTGTAAGCAGGCACAGAATGCCTGAAATGAGAAAGGGGGATCAAAAAGGTCTGCAAAGAGAAGGGAAGAGTGCCAAAGACAGTCTGTCTCCTTAATAATTTTGCCTAGGGGTAGCTCTGTCCTCGTGGGCAAATCCAATAGGGTGAAAACCTAATCAGATCTTAGATTTAGAGCTTGAGGGGACCTTAGAGCTTCTCCAACCCAGCTCCCTCATTTTATATAGAAATTGAGAACCACAAAGTTTAAGCGCTTGCCCAAGTGACTTTCACAGAGTATCCAAACCAATCCAATCAAGTAAGAAATTATTAAACCTCTACTATATGAAAGGGAACTGGGCACTAGAAATACAAACTCAATGGGTAGTGGTAATGGTGGTAGAATTGTTGCTGTTTAGTCATTTCACTCAGGTCAAACCTTTTGTGAACCCATTTGGGGTTTTCTTGGCAAAGATGCCAGAGAGGTTTGCATTTCCTTCTCCAGCTCATTTTACAGATGAGGAAACTGAGGCAGGCAGGGCGAAGTGAATTGGCCAGGGTCACACAGAGAGTAAATGTCTGAGGCCAGATTTGAACTCAGAAATACCAGGGCCAGTGTCCTAACCATCTAGCTGGTAGAATACAACATATAAAAATATGTTCTCACTGCACATCTAGCAGGGCTTTCAGTCTCCAGTTCAAGGAGTCCCAACTACAAGGAAGCCAGTCTTGCAAACACTTCATGGCATTGGGAAAACATGTATGCTGATACACTGCTGATAGGAATGGAAAATGGAATTTCAGAGAGAGAAAGATCACATGCACAGCATTTAGGGAAGGTAGTAGTGTTAGACCTGCAGTGAAGGAGACTAATTCTAATTCTTCCTCTAACTATGTGCACTAACTCTATAATCCTAGTAAAGCCACTTTTTTTCTCTCATCCTTTCTTTCCTCATCAGTAAAAGGAAGAAAATTATACCTACACCACAGAGTTGTGAGGATTATAATATATGCAAGGAACATTACAAATCTTAAAGCACTATTTAAATGCTATTATGTTTAAAGGTACTAAGATAAATATATTCTCTGACACAAAGATCTCACTACATACCTCAAGGAGATTAAAGACAGAAAGTCCCATCTACTTGTACATATATATTTACACATACACATATTTATTTGTATGTGCCAAAATTATCATAGTAAAATCTATATAATATTAAAGAACTAGAAGTATGATAGATGCCCATAGTACTGGATATCATTGGCTTAACAAACCCTGGACTCAGATTGGAATAGAATGCAATTGCACTGAAAGAAATGAGACTCTCAACATGGGAAAAGTTCTATAAACTAAAATGGAACCAAATAAGCAGAATCAGGAAAACAACATACACAGTGACCACAGAAATGCATATAGATAATAAAACAATTTAAAAACCAAATTAGTGTGCAATAATAACCAAGCCTGGCCTTGGAAAAGGGATAAGAAAAGGAATCTTTCATTGAAGAGTTATGAGACTATGAGAATAGATCAGTGATCAAGCTCAAATAGAAAACCAATCACTAAATTGTACACAAGGATCTTTGTGGATCACATAGTTACTTAGAAAACCACAGAAAACATTTTTTAAACTAATACATCAAAACATTAAAACTATACAGGAACTACATTTAAATCTGGTTCAAGCCACACTCCAGAGTGTTGTAAGTCACATTCAGCCTATGAAATAGTATTATTTTTTATGTTTGTCATGAGGATTTGGGAATAAAGTAGGTTCAGAAATGTGCTGTAAAAGTAAGGGATTATTGTTGGTAGAGTTGTGAAATGATCCAACTACTCAGAACAATTTGGAACTATGCCCAAAGGGTTATAAAACTGTGCATACTCTTTGATCCAATAATCTCCCTATTCACTACACTATCATAAAAGGAGGGAAAAGGACACACAAGTGCAAAAATATTTGTAGCAGCTATTTTGGTTGTGGGAAAGAATTGGAAAAGGAGTGGGTGTCCATCAATTGGGGAATGGCTGAATAAGTTTTGGCATATGAACGTAATGGAATATTATTGTTCTATAAGAAATGAAGAGCAGGCTGATTTCAGAAAATCTTGGGAAGACTTATATGAACTGATGCTGAATGAAGTGAGCAGAACCAAGAAAATATTGTACATACTAATGGCAAGATTATGTGATGATGAGCTATGATAGATTTAGCTCTTCTCAGCAATGCATTCTCAGCAATTCTAGTAGACTTGAGATGGAAAATGTCACCTATGTCCAGAGAGAGAACTATGGAGACTGAATGTATCTGGAAACATAGTTTTGTTTTGTTTTTTGTTTTTTGCCTTTTTTTCCTGTGGCTTTTCCCTTTTGCTCTGATTTTTCTTTCACAACATGACTCATGTGGAAATATGTTTAAAATGGTTGTACATGTATAACCTATATCACATTGCTTGCTGTCTTGAGGAGGGGAGAGACAAGAGGGAGAGAGAAAATTTGGAATTCAAAAATCTTACAAAAATGAATGCCGAAAGCTATCCTTACATATAATTGGAAAAAATAAGATACTGTTTTTAAAAAAAAAAAAAGAAAAGAAAAGAAATAATGAGCAGGCTGATTTCAGAAAAGTCTAAAAAAAAACTTGCATGAGCTGAAGCTTCATGAAGGGAACAGAACCAAGAGAACATTGTATACAGTAACAGCAAGATTGTGTGATGATCAACTACGAGACATTCAGCTCTTTTCGATAATGCAGTGATCCAAAATAATTCCAATAAACTTTTCAATGGAAAATGCCAACCACATCCAGAGAGAGAATTATGGAAACTGAATGCGGATGGAAGCATGGTATTTTCATCCTTTTGTTGTTTTGTTGTTTGCTTTTTCTTTCCTGTAGCTTTTTTCCCCTTTTGGTCTGATTTTTCTTGCATAACATGACAAATGTGGAAATATGTTTAAAAGGACTGCACATGTTTAACCTCTATCAGGTTGTTTTCATGGGGAAAGTGGAGATAAATGAGAGAGGGAGAAAAAAAATTGGAACACAAACTTGCAAAAATGAAATCTGAAAAGTCTTTTTACATGTATTTGGAAAAATACAATACTATTGAGAAAAAATTTTAAAATATAAAAAAGCAAAAGACATTTTAGAAGTTCCCTGATGGAGAGAGGGAGACTGGTTGAGTTTGTTCACTATACCCACCTATAACGTATATGGGTTTCCACATGTGCAAGAATGTTTGTGGCAGCCCTTTTTGTAATGGCTAGAAACTGGAAATTGAAAGGATGCCTATCAATTGGAGAGTGGCTGAATAAATTATGGTATATGAATGTCATGGAATATTATTGCTCTGTAAGAAACGACCAGCAGGATGATTTCAGAGAGGCCTGGAGAGATTTACATGAACTGATGCTGAGTGAAATGAGCAGAACCAGGAGATCATTATACACAGCAACAACAATACTATATGATGATCAATTCTGATGGACATGGCTCTCTTCAACAATGAAATGTTTCAAACCACTTCCAATTGTTCACTGAAGAAAGCCATATACACCCAGAGGGAGGGATGTGAAATGTGGACCACAACATAACATTCTCATACTCTTGATTGATGTTTGTTTGCATTGTGTTTCCTTTATCTGAGTTTTCTTTCTTGTAGACATGATTTTTCTTGCACAACAATGATAAGTGTGGAAATATGTATACATATATTCGAATTGTCAAGTATTTTAACATAATTAACATGTAGTGGATATCCTGCCATCTAGGGGAGGGGTGGGGAGTAGGGGGGAAAATTGTAACAGAAATCTTTGTAAGAGTTAATGTTGAAGAATTACCCATACATATGTTTTGCAAATAAAAAAAATGTATGTGGGTTTCTAAAGTCAAATACTGCCTCTCCCCATCCTTAATTCAATTAATCTGTGCCTCTCCTAATCTCTTCTTTTCCTACCCTATTTTTTTTTTACTTTCCTCAAGTCAAAGGATCCTAGAAAGGGTTTGTTTTTATTGACAATAATAGTAGTTTCCATTTACATAGTGCTTCAAAGTTCACAAAGCACTCTCTTCACAACAGTTCTGTGAGGTTGATTGTGCTGGTTTTATTAGCCTCATTTTACAGATGAGGAAACTCCATAGTCATAGAGCTGGGACTCAAACCCAAGACTTCTTATTCTAAGCACAGTCAGAACTTAGTTAAATAGGGGTGGGAGGAAGGGGAGGGAGGGTGCGATGTGGAGGGATAATTTCATCACTTAGAGATCTGGGTTCCCTCCCAAGCTCTCCCCCATCCCAAGAGCAGAGGGAACGCTTGTCCACAATCTTGGATTTATTCTCCATTCTCCCAGTCTTCTGGCCTGTTCTTTCCTCCTCCTTCACTCCCCTTCTCCTTCCCTGAAGACTGAAAAAGCAGATGGGCAAAGGGGCCTGGTCAGGGGAAGGGGAGCCCTCCTAGCTTCCCCCTCCCCAACTTCCCCCCTCCGGCTCTGGTCCCACCACACAGCTGAGTTTGCCTTGCTCAAAGTCACCTTGTGAGCATCGAGTAAGAGGCGAGCAGTTCCCTGTGCCAGGGAAGGCAGCCAGTGGGAGAGGAGCAGATGGGCAGCTGACTCTGAATGGCATGGAGAGAGCAGGCCCTATAGTGCTGGTGCCTGCTGAGGCAGCCAGAGCTAGGGGGGAACTTCTGAAAAGCGGGAGATCCCCGTCAGGACAGAGGGTCAGACCCAAGGACTGGGTCAGAAGTGAGTCTGGGGGCAGGTCTGAACCTGCAACCAAGGCTTCAACTGGTCAGCAAACCACTGCAGAAAGCTGGCACATGAAATTACTCTGGAGCTTAAAGCCAGTTTCTGCCTAATCAGGAGTGGGGTGGGGGCAGGGAAGGAGTACAGAGTCCAATCTGCCCCCCCCCCAATTTAGCTAAAGCTCCATCCCCAGACAAGGGCGTCAGAATCCCTGACAGCTGGATGACTGAGTGTGTGGGGAGATGTGACTCCTGATTGGCTGAGACTTTTGGAAGAGATGCAGGGGTGAAAGACAAAGGAAGCTGAGAAAGGAGTAGAAGAGGCCAAATACAAACTTTTACCTTTTAAAGGGAAGTTTCTAGAGTCAAGGGCTTGTGGGAAAAACTGGGACCCCAACATATTCCTTGATTTCCCATACTTGTGCCCCCCCTAAGACTTCTAAGCCAGGACTCTTTAGGTGAGAATTGCTGAAATTTTTGTCCCATTCCCAAGTTGAAGAACCCCCTAATTGTGGTATATTCTATTGACTAAACTAATCTTCTATGGCTTCCCCAATTACTGTCTTATTTTCTTGCTTTGATAAATATAGTTTACTCACTGCAACTGTCAAAGACTATGGTAGCAGAAGGAAGTTAAACAAAGATTAAGCTGCAATCCTCTTGGTCTGGGATGGAACTTCTTCCCCATTGGCTTTTATTCTGGATCCCAAAAAGAATCATACCTATGGACCTTTAATGTCCAATATGTCATTAGATGGTAGAATTCCAAGCTTAAAATACTTCTAGAAGCTAAGAGAGTGAGGGGATGATCACTCAGCCATGGCTTATACCCATAAAGGTGCAATTCCAATTTCCTTTGGAGAGGTGGGTAGGCATTCCAGATCTGGCTATAAATGTTTCCCACAAGCTAACCCGTTTTTATGTTACAAGCCACACGGGTTGGTCAACAAGCATTTATTAAGCACCTGCTATTTGCCGGGCAATGTACTAAATATTGGTGATGTAAAAAGATTCCCAAGACAGTCCCTGCTGAAAGGGGATCACAAGTGGGGCAGAGGGGAGGGGTTGTGGAGGACTGGAGACAAGCAAATAACTATGTACACACAAGCTATTTACAGGATAATTAGGATATAGATGAGAGGGAAGGCACTAGAATTAAGAAGGCTGGGAAAGGCTTGCAGTAGAAAGTGGGATTTTAATAGGGACATAATGGAAACTAGTGAAACAAGGAGGCAGAAATAAGGAAAGATGGCATTGCAGGCATGGAGGACAGTCAGAAAAAATGTCAGGAGGTAAGAGAGGTTGCATAACTAATAGGGAAACTGGGGCAGCAAGAGCTGCTACCTCTTTTTCCCCGAATCTTTCCCAAAGGATGGCAGAGCTGGAATTTAAACTTAATTACTCTGACTAAAAATTTGTTATAGGATCAACTCAGGGCTGCCAGAAACAGGCCCCTCCAAGATGACCTCGAGGTCAAATAGTCTAGGCTGAAGCCACATTTTGCCCAATTATCTCAGCAACCCGGCCTTCATTTTCTTATTCTCCATACAGGTGGGGAGGAAGGAGCAACTAACTGGTCCTAAGTCCTAAGTAGCCCAGGAATGTATTTTGCATCATAGGAGCCTGGTTTGCTTTCAGGGAATGTGGAAAGAAAAATCTCTCCTCTTCCTGTGATTAGAACAGACTAGATGGAGATGGAGGGCTGAATGAAAGCTCTAAACTTAAGTTTCTTCTTAGAATTTTTGGAGTGGAAATTCTAGGAACCCAGAGCCTATTGTGTCCCCTCCTTGTTTAATGGGATCTGGGAATCCTAAGATTAAATGGTAATGATTTCCCCCATTTGATTGTAAGGTCCTTGTGGATAGGGATTGTCTTTACTTTTATATTTGTGTTACCAGTGCTTTTTCATTTATTCATTTATTCACTCACAAATCCAGTGATCTGTTAGGGGATCACAGATTTAGAGGCCATCTAGTCCAACACCCTCATTTTATAGATGAGGAAACTGAGGTCCAGGAAGACCCACAGTGGCAAAGCTGGTCCTAATTCAGGTCTTTTTGACTATAAATCCAGAACTCGTTCTACTCTACTATGGCAAATGAGACTCTTTGGGGAGAAATCCTTGGATGGGAACAGGATCTTTCTGAATTCAGATCTTAATGCATTTAATCAATAGGAACTAGAGGACTGTTGTGGAAAATGCAGGCAATTGGAAAGCAACAATATAAAGACCAAATGGACTGAAGGAGATCATCTGAAAAAGAGGGAGCTAGAAGCAGAAAGGAGAAGATTCTGATGAAAGAGGGTAAGGTTTTGGAGCTCTAAAATGTGAAGGGGTTGAAAGAAAGCATGGGATACCCAAGAGGGTAGGTCTGTCATACAGGTGTATGGCCGAAGCCCCAAGCAAAGCTCAGGTATGAATGAAGAAAAAAAAATGCAATATATAATTCATGTTAACGGAGATTATAGGGTCTATGGACACAGTCCAGGGAAAGAGAGGGAAGGAAAGATTTTCTTTTTGTGCAGTAAAGAGAGCACTCCCCCTCTTTGGGCATCAGTATTATGATAGGGGTAGAATTATATGATCCAGTTCTAGAGTTTATGATTCCTAAGGGTCAGAGTTGGGGAGGGAGTATCTCCTCATTAAGATAAAAAAAGATCTTAGGTCTAGATGAGAAAAAAATCCTTATGCTGGGTACAGAAGCTAAACTGAAAGGGGTAATCAGAGATTTAACAGAAAATAAAGGCAAGAATTGTCTGAATAAGGCTGTTCATTACTGTTTAAAAATCCAACCTAGTCACAATGGCCATGGAAATGGAGTTATCAGGGACTTCCAACATTGGTTGGATATGTTTAAATTCTAATAGCTTGAATCAACTGTGGAAATCCTATGAGTAGCTAGCATTAAATAGTAGTTTCCCTAGAAATTCTATTGTAGTAATGTTTAATTGGGTGTCAAACCTACTGGTGCTAGACCACCAGGATGCAATAGGGAGAGAAGAGCACTGGAAATGAAGCATTTAACAGCTGAGAATCTCCCCTATTGTTTAGAAAACCCAGGATGAGCAAGAGAGAGGACGATTACCCCTCCAGGTCTTAGCTTCAGACATTAGCCCTGCCTAGAATGAAGGCTCTTCCTTTATAAATTTGGGGAAATCCTTTGTCTCTGAGTCTATTTCCTTATTGCGTAAGTGAGACTTTGGGACTATCTCCAAGTCCTATGACTTAAATTAAGCCCCTACTTTGTGATACAAGCCCTCCCAGACAGCGCCTAGAGACAGCGCTCCTAGAGAGCGCTGGCCCTCAGTGATTACTCTCAGTCTCCCACTCTGTTAATTATCTCTTCTCAGGTTATATTGTTAAGCCATTAGTAGGCGCTGTGGCCACTAGCCTGATCCTGCTCAGTAGTAACAACTAGGCATTTGGCAGTAATGCATTCTACCCATGGCGGGGCAAGGGGGAGGGGAAGCATTCTGTAGAAAAGACCAAGCTCTCTGTGATTCTCAGAGCTGCTAGCTTTCCTCCAGGTTCTGCACCCAGTTGTGAGTCACAATGTCTCAGCTCCTTAGTCTAAGGTTAAGGATGCATGGACATAAGCTCCTAGCTTGTCCTTTGGACGGCTGAGAAAACTCCACTCTCCTCTGGTCCGGGCTGTATTTCAAAGGAGCACAGCAAAATGGAGTTGGCCGGACAAATTTGTTTAGCTATTTGACGTCTTCCTCATCACCATAGAATCAAAGAACCACCACAAAATGTTATACCTCTTCCCAGATTTAGATTGTCACTCTATGGGCGCGCTCCAAAGTCAGTGGGTCCCAGACAGAATTCACCTCGCTCGGCGATCCCTTATTGGCTGCTCCCACCAGAAGCAACCATCGGCTAATGCTGTTCTCCTCACAGTCTCCAGGAGGGTGGGTTTCTAATTAGTTATGGAGAGTTAGGGACCAGGCTCCTCCCCAAAGGCCATCTGGACTTCTAATTCCTGCTCCGGCCCCTTTCCCCGGGCCGTCCCTCAGGGGGACCTTTCTTCACAGAAATGGCTTCAGGACCAGAGCAGCCCATCTCATCCTCCTTTCATTTCCCAGAACTTGCCCCTTCCTTCTGGCCTTCCTCCTCCTCCTCCTCTTCCTCCTCCTCCGTGTGGCTGATTCACTGCTGGCCCGTGGGACACTCCTATCAATAGCTGATGCGAGCCACAGCCACCAATGTGTCAGTCACAGACTGTCTTCCGGCCCCCGACGTCCTTGCCAAGCACCGTCATCTCGTGTCGTTACCTGCCAGGATGGATCTTCCCCCTTTTACACATGGCCTCTAACTAATGCACGGAGGGGACCCAAAATTCAAGGCTCACTTTTTGCAGATAGAATTCCTTCCGCTTTAATGTCCTTTTCTTTCCTAGAAGGGGGGAGGGCCCAGAGAGACAAGACCTGTGGCTTACACCGGCCCTCTGTGGCTGGGCTGTTGATTAGGAGGACAGTGCCGAGTCCTGGGGTGCTTCCACCTAGTCCCTGCTCCCCACATGCTCCCTCATTCAAATTTCTTCCAGCCTGGTCACTGCCCCCTCCGCGCTTGCTCCGTGCCCGCTGCCTAACAGCGTGCAGTTTGCTGGCGGCGACTGGGGAGGCAGGTGGGGAGCAGGGACAATCCATCCTAACCTACCCCTAGCGGGCACAGACTCCATCTCTGACCTGGGAGGGGGAAGGAGAGAATGATGTCAGCACCAAGCACACAGCGCCCCCCCCCCCCCCCCCCCCCGACACTCGCTCCTCCATCTCCGCAGCGGAGCTCTAGCTCGTCAGTCGCTAATTAAATCCCCCTAATGAGGAAATAAGGATGCAAGAGCCAGCTCTGCTCCGGCCTCCGCGGCCTGCCGCCTGTGCCTCTCCATCGGACTTATCGCTCGTCACAGGATGTTTACAATAATTTTTAATTTGTGCAATTATTAATCACTTTTCTATCTGCCTCATTTGCATAATAATTAGTCATCTCACTGTTTGGCATGCCTGTGAATGACAGTGTTTTAAATTGAATTAAGATTTTAATATTCTATTTTCCTGCTTTCTTCCCCCTCTGCAGGCTAATCAAAGTCACATTTGGCAGCTGGAGAAAGGAGGGTGGGAAGGTGGTTGGCAGCCACTGGACCCAGCCTGTCCTGGCCGCCTGCCAGCTATGTTAGGAGGCTGAAATGCCAGGAGCAGCCACCTCCCACTCCTAGGGGCTGCCATCAGGAGGCCGGGGGGAGGATGGGGTTAAGGAGACAAAGGAGGGATGAAAATCCACAGCCCCAATTTCTCTCTGACATTCAGTCGTTAGCTCAGCTTTGAGCAAGGAAGGGGTAATGAGAGTGCCCACAATCCCTGGCAAGAGGAGTCAAGTAAGCTATTTTCATTTTTCTGTGCACAGGCTAGATAGTGGAAAAGTTAGACAGGCCAGGGGTCCTGTTTGCAAGGTTGTTAGCTTGTGTGACCCACACATCTCCTAGAAATAAATCATTCCATCTGGGTTTGGTTCTCTTTTCCTTCTGAACTGTGTCCTCCTAGCCCATCCCATTGGTGGGCTCCCATGGAAGGATCAGGTATAAGCCCCATCCTTGGCCCTCACCTAGATACTTAACCCAGCTTGGAAGCACCCACAAAGGAACTATTAGGGTGAGTGGTGAGACTAACCAGGGCCAACAACTAAACAAGGGTATTATGGGCACTGGTGGGGTGCATCTCACAGCTTTAAAATAGGTATATTCTGCTTAGACATTTCTCAAGGCTGAGCACACTTTCACTGCTTTCCACCCTCCCATTTTAGTGATTCTCCACCCTCAGCTGCTAATACAATGGTATAGAGCACTGGCCCTGGAGTCAGAAGGGCCTGAATTCAAATCCAGCCTCAGACACTTCCTTGCTGTGTGACCCTGGGCAAGTTAGTTAACCCCATTTGCCTCAGTTTCCTCATCTGTTAAACGAGCTGGAGAATGGCAAAGCATTTCCTTAAACTATGGCTGATTACATTTTGCTAAACCTCAGTCTCAAGGAATCACCTCCTTTGATCCTATTTACATGTTGCCAGACAGAATTGGAGAAAATGATAAAACCGTATTGCCTCTGTCCATTAGATAATCTTAAGTGGGTCCTCAGTGTAGCAAAGCAACCCTTTTATGCCTTCCTAAATCAATTTGCTAACCAATTCATGGCAGCAACTATTCAAAACTTTTTTATCACTCTTCAAGCCTCTTCCCAGCATCCTCTGCCCTCCCCTTCTCAGCTGGAGAGCCTGCTACATGATTCACTTGCAGGTCTTTTGCCAAAAGTTCCCTGTTTTCCCCTCCTCTTCATCTCCTATGTCATTTGGACATCTTTCCTCCTTTATCCTCCCTTCATCCATCTCACATGAAGATGTGGCCCTTCTCCTTGCCAAAGCAAATCCTTCAACACACATTCTTGATCCCATCTTCTCATGTCTTCTCTAGAAGACTGATTCTTCTTTCATCTCCAATG
Organism: Myrmecobius fasciatus; assembly: GCA_023553655.1. Taxonomy (NCBI): domain Eukaryota; kingdom Metazoa; phylum Chordata; class Mammalia; order Dasyuromorphia; family Myrmecobiidae; genus Myrmecobius; species Myrmecobius fasciatus. The sequence goes on from JAJPUD010000301.1 coordinate 672,635, forward strand.
CCTTTCTAATCTTCAGTCACTTTCTATCTAGTGGCTCCTCTTCTACTGCCTATAAACCCATCCATGTTCCCCCAACTTTCACCATCCTCCCCTTCCTTAGAATATCTCTATTTGCTCTGACCATCCCAGCTGGCTATCATCCTCTTCCCCTTCTCAGCTACATGAGGTACTCCAACTCCTCTCACTCAGTGTTAAACCCCTTGCAATCTGGCTTCTGATATCATCATTCAAGTGAAACTGCTCTTCAAAATCACCAATGACCTCTAAATTACCCAATTCCAATAGCCTTTTCTTCCCAGCCTCTCTGCATTTCTGCAGGTTTGACTCTCTTTTTTCTCTTTAATCTTTTACAACACTGTATTATCTCTCTTGATTTTCCTCCTGCTCATCTAATCACTCAGTCTCCTTGGTTGGATATTCATCCAACTTATGTCCAGTAACCAAATATGTCCCTTAGGACATTCCCTTTTCCCAGTGAGCTGGTGATTTCTTCAGTTCCCCATGGCTTCAGTTATTAACTCTATGCTGATGATTGCTATATCTACATATTACTTTCTTGACCTTCAGGCTTGCTCAGAGTAAATGTCCTGTAAGCATCTCAAGCTCTAATATGTCAAAAACAGAACTCATTATCTTTCTTGCCAAGTGCCAACCTCTTGCCAGCCTTCTTATTACCGTCCAGGCCACCACCATCTTCCAGCCACACAGGCTTGCCAACTTGGCTCATCCTCAACTGCTCACTCACACTCACCCCACATATCCAATCCATTGTCTATTCTATCATTTCCACCTTCACAACAACCCTCGTTCTCATCCCCTTCTCTCCACAATCACCAGCCTAGGACCAATTTTCTTAACTTCACAACTATGCCTTCTGCTTGGTCCCCATTCTTATCTGTCTTCCACTAAGCTGATAAGTGATTTTTCTAAAGCAAAAGTGTGGCCTTCACTCACAGCATCCTCTGCCCCAATCAACAAACTCCAGTGATTATGGCCTCTAGGATCAACTAAAAAAGCTGTTCAGGATTTAAAGAGTTTCACCATCTGCTCCCTTCTTTACACTTTATTCTTTCTCCATATAGTCTGCCATTTAACAACCCAGACCTATGCGTTTTTCTTCACAAGCAACACTCCATCTCCCATCCCTATGCCTTTTCATTGGCTGCTCCCCAGACCTAGAAAGTTCCTTCTCCTTACCTTTAACTCCTGGCTTCTTTCAAGATTCAGTTTAAAGCTTACCCTCTGCAGGAGGCCTTTCCCAGTCCCTGCTCCTCATTGTAAGTGCTATTCCTTTGAGATCATCCTGCAATTACCCTGAATGTATCTTGTATCTTGTTATTTGCATATTGTCTCCATTAAAATGGCAAGTCCTTGAATCCAGGGATGGTCCCCAGCACTTAACATGTGTCTGATACATAGTAAGCTTATTGGCTGATAGAAATCCCTTCCTCCAATCTAAAAATTCAGTTCCAGCTCAGAACTTTTGGGGAGGGTATAGCAGGTATTTGTGCTTCAAGTAGATGTCTTTCAACTCTTGGGAGTCAATGCTTTCATCCCCACCCCACCCCCATCCATCACAGGGGAAATGAATCATCCAGGTAAATCCCTCAGGTACAGAGGATAGCACTATGCTTAGGGGTGGGTCTCTACCAGCATGGCTGGCCCATCCTGTCTTCCCTTGTTCCCCAGCACAAAGGACCAAAGACCTGGGAGAGATCATCACCAACTACTCCTCAGGCTGAGGAATAAGCATAGAAAAGGAAATTAGAGAAGGGACAATTCTAGTCTTATACAGTCCAGCCGTCCCCATGCCACAAAGGGAAAAGTTCCAACTCCACCAACAGTGGCGACATCAAGATGGCCTGCACAGGATTTTGGAGTGGGAACCTTCTGAGGATCTTCCTCTTGTCCCAAGTAGCATCATCTGCCAACCAACTCAACTGAGAAAGGTCCCCAGGGTGGAACTGGGCACACAGTGCCGGGCAGGGATGTGGGGATGATCAGAAAGTGAAGATCCCCTTCCCAGTCCTCCAGACCACCCAGCTCCTCAGGGATGAGGCACTCCCTTGCAGTTAAGGGCCTGGGAGGGGCAAGTATTCTCTGTCACCCAGAAGCTTCTTGTGTCAAAAAAGCAGGAGCAGCGGTGGAACAGCTGTCTTGGAATGTGGACAGGCAGGACTGTAGCAGGAGGGGACCGCCTCAATTCTGGGGGAACTCAGAGTAATCCTCGGGTTTCCTACGGGGCAAAGCAAGCAGGGCCTGGGACGACCCAGGTATGACGTTGTATGGGGGTGCAGGTTTGGGCTTAGGCATTTACTGTCCTGTGGAACTTTTCAGGACCAAACAATCCTATAATGGGGGCTGGGAATCCCACCATTCACTCTTTTGGGACCCGGCAAGCTTGTTGCCAGGGAAACTACTTAGAAGCAGAGGAGACTTCCATTCAAAGAATAGCTCTACCACTCAGATGAGCCTGGACAAGTGATTTAACCTTTGTAGGCCTCAATTTCCTATCTGGAAAATGGCGTTTTTTAGCGTTAGATCCTAGGAATCTATCTGTAGAATGGAGCCATTTCTTCCACTTCCTGCCTCAAAACAATAAATGTCAGCACTACTGCCAAGTCCCTGAGGACCCTGCTTCCTCTGGCTGTTGTAATCCCCCTTCTTCCAAGCAGAAGTCATTCATGTTCTGCCAGACCCCTCCTCAGAGACCACCCTGCCATCATTCCCATGAGCTCTCCAGGATATCCCTCTAGAGGCACTTTTCCATTAGCCCCAGCTAGCACCCCAAACCATTTGACCACCTGGGGCTTCTGGGGAGCAGAGTGGGAATTTCAAGGCAGCCTGGGAGAGCAGTCCTGCTCCTCTCTGCCCATGCTTTCAGTCAGCTAGCTATCAGTGAGGAAAGAGGCAGGAGATGATCCCCAGAGTCCGGGGCAATGGCTTGGTTAGCTGGCTGAGGAACAGAAAGGGGGGCCAGGAGCCGAGTGTCCTCCTCTCACTTGGGGGGCAAGGGAGTGCCCGGGAATGCCCAGGCCTGCAAGGCCGCCTCCGGGCCGGCCCTCCCGGCCACACCCAGTTTCTCTGCTCTCTGTCCCTCTCGGGCACAAAAGCTAGGCTGGCTTGCTTCCCGGCCATCCCCCAGCAGAAATGGCTGGTGTCAGAGCGGCCTCTGCCGGCTGCCTGCTGCAGCTCACTCAGAAATGGCGAGCAAGGCCCGCTAGGCCAGCCATCTCCCAGGGAGCAGGGTCCCAGGCAGGGACGCCCTTGCGTCCTTGTGTTCTTGGTACTTTGCTTCTTACCTAGAACCCACCTCCAACCTTGGAGGAGGGCCGGAGCAAGGTGAGAAAGAGATGGAGAGACCAGAGATGGGGGGCTGCCTTACAACACCCTTTTGCTCCCTCATTTTACAGGTGAGCAAAGGCTTCCCTGTCACAGCCTCTGAGCCCTAAGAGTTGGGATGGAGAGCAGCTACCCCTCCAGAGGAGGCAGTCTCTCATTTCCAACCATCCCTACCCTCCCCTTAACTGCCGAGGGGACACCCAACCCTTTCTGGGCAATGCGAACCCAGATGTTTCCAAGGCCAGTGTTCTTCCCATGGCACCATGAAACAATATCATGATACAATTCCACAATGTGAAATGGGAACGCTGGCCTAAAAATTAGATTATGTTTGGCTAGGTGACCCTGGGCAAGTCTCAATGTCTCGTTTTCTCCATCTGAAAAAAGTTTGCACTAAATGCTAAGGTTTTATCAAGATCTAAAATTCTAAGAGGAAGAACAAAAACCTGCACTCCAAGCTTCTCTCCAGCAGTGACTATACTCTTCCTCCCTCCCTCCTTGTTCAAGTCAGAAGATCAAGTTTTAACACTATGTGGCTTTGGACAAATAGCTTCCCCTCTCTTGACCTGTTTCTTCATCTATAAAATGAAGGGATTGGACTAAGAGCTCTGAGCTTCCCTTCAATTCTAAATTCTTTAGCAATGTCACTTTATCAACACCAGGAACCTTAAGAAAATTAAGAAATTCCCTCCTCAGGGACCCACGTGTGCAAGAATGTTTGTGGCAGCCTTTTTTGTAGTGGCTAGAAACTGGAAACTGAAGGGATGCCCATCAATTGGAGAGTGGCTGAATAAATTATGGTATATGAATGTTATGGAATATTATCACTCTGTAAGAAACGACCAGCAGGATGATTTCAGAGAGGCCTGGAGAGACTTGCATGAACTGATGCTGAGTGAAACGAGCAGAACCAGGAGATCATTATACACAGCAACAACAAGACTATACGGTGATCAATTCTGATGGACAAGGCTCTCTTCAACAATGAAATGCTTCAAACCAGTACCAACTGTTCAGTAAAGAAAGCCATATACACCCAGAGAGAAGGATATGAAATGTGGACCACAACGTAACATTTATGTGATCTCTATTGAGGTTTGCTTGCATTGTGTTGCCTTTCTCTGATTTTCTTTTTTTTTTTTTCTTGTAGATAGGATTTTTCTTGCATAACTTGTCAAGTATTTTAACATTAACATGTAGTGGACTTCCTGCCATCTAGGGGAGTGGAGGGGACTGGGGGTAAAATTTGTAACAGAAAGCTTTGTAAGGATCAATGCTGAGGAACTACCCATACATATGTTATACAAATAAAAACCTTTAATAAAAAAAAAAAAATTCCTTTCTCTTATTAAAAGCCCAATTGTCATGCCTCCTTGTCCATCACCCTTTAGCTCACAGGATAGCTTTCACATTCAAATGCGGAGGACCATGGCAACCCTAACACACCAAACCCCAGTCCCAGTGTACAAATGCCTGCTCTAGAGCAAGGAAACAAGGCTGGGCAGAAAAAGCCTTAAGTCACATAACCTAGGGAGTTATCTGGCCAGACAGCCTCTTTCAACTGCCTCATATATTCTATAGGTGAGTGCCTCTGATCTGCTCTTTCACCCAAAATTCTTCTGTTCACTCCTGTCCTTGTCCCACATATCTGTTCTTCCATCTTCCTCTATTTGATGCATCCTAGAGGTAAAATTAATTTGTCTGTCGGGCTTAGATGCTGTTCTACTTTTTTAAGACATGCAGGTCTATACCATGCTGAGCACTGCTTGCAGGGTTCTTGCAGCAGGGACTTCTGTCCAGATACTGGTTAAACTACCTGCCCTCTCAGGTCATACCCAGCCCTGAGATTCTGGTAATACCCCAAATGCTGCAGGACAGGTTACAATGGGCCTACAAGGAGAAGTTGTGCTGTAGGAAAAGCAATGGATTTCAGAGGACAAGGGTACTAGTTTCCTCATCAAGATGAGGTATGGGGGAAAGTGGGAGGGGAAGGGGGTAGAACAGAACTGAAATATCTCCTTTTGTGTGTGTGAGGCAATTGGGATTAAGTGACTTGCCCAGGGTCACACAGAACTGCCTGAGACCAGATTTGAACTCAGGTCCTCCTGACTGCAGGGCTAGTGCTGTAACCACTGCGCCACCTAAAATATTTCTAAGGTCCCTTCTTGCTCCACATAAATGATCCCAACACCATCAGACCACAGAGATATCATTTTATAAGGAGGCATATCTCACCCCACTCAGATCCATGCTAAGTAAAGTGTCTCTGAGGAACATGGACAGCTTGTCTATAGATACCTTACATCCAACCCCTGTCTACAAGGTCCAGCCTCTAACTTATCTAAAACTTTGCTCCCCTGGCAGCCACCCCTGCCAGATTCCGAGAGTTGAGTGGTGGGATTCCCAACCCCCATTATAGAATTGTTTGGTACTGAAAAGTTCCATGGTATCAGATACACACAAGCTTAGCCCTGTACCCCCCACACCTTGATCCTCTCAGGCACCGCTTTCTTGCTTTGCCCCATAGGAAACCCAAGGACTCCTCTGACTTCTGCCAGAATTGAGGTGGGGTCTCCTCCTACTACAGTCTTTCCTGTCTCAAAGGAGGCACTCCTTGTAGGCTACCCTCAAAGTAAGCCATTCCCCCAATCAGCTCTGCTCTTCTAACACAAGAAACGACCCAAGCTTAGCTGATAAATACTTAACTCCCCAAGACCCTTAAATGCAAGACGTACCTCATTCCCCGAGGGACTGGGGGAGAAGGGGGTAGCTTGACTCAGTCCAAATGATTTTTAATGCTCCAATATCCTGGGTTATAGGTGTGATGGCCTGGCATCCTCTGGGTGGGCTGGGAAACCCCTATCCTCGATATTTCAGAGGTGGAAGAGCACCCTTTGTGTATCTGTAAGCCCCTTCAAAAACTCGGGCCAGACACGGCCCAAGAGGAGGCTATGGTCCCATTGTCCTGGGAAGTCCTGAGACTAGGACAGAGCAGACAGTCAGATAACACCATGTTCCTACCTCCACTTCGGCTCTGGGGGCATCCTACTCTCCTCGGGGAACTCTCCACCCCAACGTCCCATATTCCACAGTTGTCAGACTGACCAGTGAGTGCGGAATGCTGCCTGCACTTTCACAAGCGGTCACTGTGTCAGTTGGTTTTGTTTAACTGTTTTTGCTTCAAAGGAGGAGTTAAGGGAGGAGATCCATCCAGAAATTATGGGGGTGTATAAACAAAGGGTATCAATAAGTCAGTATTTTTTAAACCTAAGAAAAAATAGCTGGGGAAGGGGAAAGGCTTCACCATGCTCCTCAGAGTGGGCTACCCCAGAGACAGCAAGAGTTTATTTTGCAGAAGGCAGCCTCAGTCTCAGAGACCTCTCCAGAAGACTCTTTCAGCATCACCTGGAATCCTTCCTCAGGGCTGACTGCTCAGCCCCTGCCTTCTCAGGCTTCTGCTGGGGGAAGCAATTTGAGTCTTATTACCACATCAACACAGCCACCAAGACTATTTCAAGCCTTGGGAAACTATGCCTGGCACCAGCTACGTGAAAAGACCTATCCAGCCAGGTAAGACTGAACCCAGAGAAGATGACAGGGAGTTAGGGGGGGAAGAGACCCAACTCCCTCTACTAAACAGGGCCTGATCCCTTAGCTCCTAAATACCTCACAGCAACACCCTTACTCCCCAACCACCAAAAAAAAAAAAAAAAAAAAAATGGATCCTAACAGCTAGAGAAAGAATGTTAGCCAAATCTTAGCTTCTAAGGTCAGCTAGGCTACCCCCTAAGAATCCCTCAATTCTCACCAAACACCCTCATTCTATTTTCTTTCCTACATTACATAGTCTCATTTAGGTGTCAATCACTCTGAAAACTCAGAAAAGAACCCCAAGGAATAGAAGACTCAAATTCTAAATTAGGACTTCAGTTTTGGTTTGGGAAAGAGCTCATAAAGAGTAGGCACTATATTTCTTCTTGTCTTTGCATCTCCAGCCCCTAGCACAATGTTCTGCTTAATTAATGCCTGCTGGGACAGATTGGAGACATGAGTGGGAGACAGTATGGGCCTGCCCACACTTATACACCCATTACACACAAGGGACCCAAGGCATGGGGACAGGGAAAAGCCCCAGGCAGCCCATCTTCCATCCCTCAAGAAGCCCCTCTTGTGCTTTATCTTTTTGCCGTCAGGTAACTACAGCATGCTTACCACCAACCAGGTATTTTTCCCTCCTCTACCCTCTGGACAGCAAACTTTTCCAGTTCGAATTCGAAGAAAAGTCGCCCCATTGGAATGCCAGATTCATACAGGCTGTTTCACTAGGTACCAGAGCAATGCCTAAACTTGACTCTATGGTCTTAGCCAGATTCAAAATGCCCTATATACTTCCTGAGGTACCAGTCCCAATAGCAGCATCTCAAGAAGCTGACTTAGGAACTCAAGGGCAACTTCAGGACTGAAAAAACAGAGTGAGCACTGTTCTTCTCAGGGAAATTAGCCCAAAAAACCCCCAAAACCTATCTGTTAGTTTCAAAAACAGGGAAGCAAGGGCAGAGCAGATTAATGGCCTTTTTAATATCTTGAGAACCCTTATAATTCCACCTTTTTTTGAGGTCTCTCATCACAAACATGCTAAATGTTCTTCAAATTAAAGCCCCACATTCTTACCATGCAAGAAATTATTTCAAAATGCTGTGCCAGAAGGCAGGAAGTGGTTGGCTCTCTTCACACAACTATCAGAAACTGCTCTGCTTCTTCCGTTTCCTATCTATCTCTTGGTGGACATATCATTCTTGCCTCAAATTCTGTCCCACTCTAGTCCCATTGATGATTGACTCCCAGTGGGGCTCAGGATACCTCTCTTACCCATGGATGACAAATCAGAGGCCTATTTGGATCCCAAGTCAGTTATTTATTTCTCTCAGAGCATCCAGGGATTGCAATACATCAAGTATTTAAATAAGGGAACAGTTTCCACCCAGAAATTGATTCTTCACACCTGATAAGAAGAAAAACTGTCACCTCCACCACCACATTCAACTCAGGTTATCTCAAGCTATAGATAAGGATCCCTAGCTGCCTAGCTGGGATTTCTAGGGATCCTCCCCTTCTCCCTTTTCCTTTCCTTTTTGCTGAATTCATGATAAGCAAATATGGTAAGAGAAAAATAAACCTGATGAAACATTTCCTAAGGATTGTAAAAACTGAGGCAAACTAAGGCAAAGGAAATGACATTCCCTCGGATTTGGTACACCTGGGATGGTTCCCAGGTACCGCTCACTCTCCTTATATTTGCATTTTTTCCCCATGCTTAGCACAGACTTTCGTACTGTGCATAAGGAAGCCTATGATAGCTGGGATCCAAGCAACTATCAGCAGCCAGTCAAACCTATGCACCTGCAAGATGAGCTTACCAATATGTTCAGGAACAGCAATGCCAAGTTTGATGATTCTACTGTGACCAAGGTAATCAGGTGACAAAGTGCTGGTGGCAAAGTGGCCACCAGCATAGGATCTTATAACAGCAATGGGAGTAAAAAAATCTGTTGCCCAAGTTTACTTTGCCCCATCAATTCCAGGGAATCTTAGACACTGACTTCCTGAAACTCAAGTCCTACCTTTTTTGTCCCTCTGTTCTCTTTTCAGGTCTCTTATCCACCACCTTTCAAAACCATAAAAGTCGCTTCAGCCAAGCAGCCCACCAGCATATTCAGAGTTCCTGAAGCGAAGTTTCAAGATGTCACCACCAACAAGCAATTCTTCCAGAAGTGGGAAGTCCAACCCCGAATCCGCTATGGAGATATCCATGAGACCTACGTTAAGCCTACGGTAAGCCTGTAGGCAGGAGAGAAAGGACTGGCTCCCTAGAGTCTTTCCTCAGCTAACACTTTGATACCTGGTCTGGGGCACAGGAAATTAGGCTGTACTCCTAATTTGCTACATTATTTTAGGAATACTACTTAACTTTCCCACATTTTATTTTTCTCTTCGACTGGGAAAAAAAATCCATCAGCGATAGAGCATATTAATGATGGGAGATGGCAGAAGAAAGGGGTTAGAAAGCATACTTTCACTATTTTTCTCCTTTCCTTACAGTAGAATAATTTCTCACAATCTCTGAGTAGATGGTCTTTGCTAGCTGTCGGAGAGATAAGGTTTCACCTTCTCCCATTCCAACTAATCCAGTTGAATATCCTTTTTTTTCTCTTCCCAATAACCTGGATTCCTAGCTGCCATTTGAAAGCCTAACCACCACCAAAAGCACTTTCATGCCTACAATTGCCAAAAAAGTGAAGTTATTCAAACAAAGCAACAGCATCAAGATTGAGGGAAACCATGACTTCTCCACTGTATACCAGGAGGCCTACAGGTAAAAAAACAAAGGCTTAAAAAATCAATCCTATCTACACCAGAAAGGTTGGTATGTCTCAGAGAAAGCTAGCATTCCTCAGGGAAACATGGGTCAATTCCAAAACCCAGACCTATGGCTTCTCTGAATATTCTTGCAGGCCACCTCAGTTGCCCAGCTGTCCATCACACATTCATCTGATCCAAAACCAGGACAAAGAAACCACAAACATCGAAACTACAACCCAACTCACCTGAGCAAACTATGTGTGGCTCAAGAGGCAGCTCTCTGTCACAATTTCATAGCTGCATAGTATAATAGTCAAACTTCTCCTGGGAAAAAAGAATCAGCCCCCATCTGAAACAGTTCTGTTCATCTGACACAGCTCTGACTGAGGACACGATATGTCATCCTGTCCAGTGAATGTTTCCTCCTACTTACTCTTCAATTGATCTTAGGTAATTTTATCAGTTACTGAGCCAATATAAGAAAGAGGTTCTAAAACTTGATTAAATTTTTTTTCCTTTAATAGAAAAGGTTTCCATACCTACTGTGACTTTGATCTAATTGGTAAAAAATGTTTTTCCCATGAAAATTTTTTTTACAACATGAAAATGGGATTTTCTTCATTTCTCCTTGAATCTAAATTGAGTCAGTTATTAGCAAGCCAAACCTATTAGTATTATTCCCTAAGTGTGTAGTGTCTCCAAACATTTATAGGCAGACACAGAAAAGTTTATAAATTTAAAATAACATGCACTAAAAATACATGAATCAACAGGAATAGAGCAGCAGATGTTTCACCTTCAGGTCAATCCTGCAAAAACAATTATCTCCACTCCTCATTCCAATTAATGGTATGTTCTGACATATGCCAGTGAAGTAGTCATTTAAATAAATAGTAGAGGGCACTAAAAACAAAAACAAAAAAAGTAAATCTGAAACCAGAGATTCCTGATCAAACAAAACACAGCTGTAAGGAGGAAATGAAGGAATATGGCAGTGATTAGATCTAATGCCACCTGCTATTCAAGGAAAGGGACACAGAAGTTTTTTTTTAAAAATGACCAAACTTTTCCCAAAAGTGTTATCTGTGTATTTTTATAAACAGCCTAAGATAAAAATCCTGAAGTTTGAGAAACATGTTCTGGATAATTCAGACCCTTTTCCAGAATGCTTTCCAAGCAAGAATCAACCTCCTCATCTATCAGTTCTAAGGGCAGGCTTAGATAATTTTGATAATTTATGATAATTTTGGCCAGAGTTAGGAAGAGGATGAGGAGGATAAGCCCTAGCTTGGCAATTATGCCATCTAATATGTTCCAAGTGAAGAATAAGAGTCCCAATAAGGGACTCTCAAATGTAGGACGGATTCAGAACCTAGTTCTTCTCCAAATGGCTGAGCAATGGCCAGAAGACCATTCTACAGGAGTACCGTAAGTGAGCAGCACTCCAAAACCATCCCAGCTGATCTCTGCTTCTTGATCCACCTTTAATCCTCACTTAACCCTGAGAAAGCTCCCACCACCTCTTTTCTAGATAGATGAAACATAATTTCTCTTCCCCCCCCACCCCCAGAGCCCACTAGAAGGAATAATCTATTATTTTAGAATCCTTAAGAAAACAGAACACAGAAAGAAAAGTTACAAAAATAAATGTATATTTGTTAGAAAAAAAACCCAAAGAATGATGAACTCTGGGGCACTTGTACGACCCTCAGTGGTGCATATGTCACTTAAAAGACAGTAGAAAGAGGGGGTGAGTGGCTGAAGAGCATGGACATTTCCCGGGGCCCACCAGGGGGCAGAAATCAAAGCCTAAGCTCTCTTCCAGGGCTGTTGGTGGCAAGCATGAATGGCTAGTCGGTATACAGTGTGTCCTGGCCCTGCCTGGGGGGCTTCTCTGTCCTTTGCCCACCACCAGGACCTACAGCCATTGCTCAGTTAAAAGAGCTACATATCCTCGACGCTCCACTTATAGGCAAGCTCCTCCACAGCTTTCTTGCCGGCAAGTCTGGCAAAACGCTTCTCCTCAAAGCCATTGGACCTGAAAGAAGAGAGACCACAGGAATCAACAGGATGCATTAGATGCAGGGACCTGGGCAGGCCGTTCTGGGGGAAAACCCACAGAAAGGAAAAGATAGATCCTGACCCCCTAAAGGGGGAAATGTAAAACAGACATGCAACACACAAACTCACATTTTAAAAAATAATGATTCAATAATTGTACAGAAAACTATACAGACATGTCATATGGAAAAGATGAAATGACTAAAATTAAGTAAAACTGGAAAGAAAAAAAAGCTAACGGCAGGTGAGCTTGTAATGACCTTATCTCCATCCCAGTCATCAGTATATTCAGCTCCTCTGCCACATGTATAACTTTACATGGTGATGAAGGGATTTTATAATGTCTAATTATAATGGGCCTGAAGTTAACAAAACAGAGTTAAGGGATAAGTATGAGAGCTTTAGGAACAAGTGAAAACTAGGGAATCTACTGAAAAACTTAAGATAAGCTGGCCACTAATGGAGATTTCTGAGTGTGAGAGCTAAAGGGAAAAGAACCGGCTCAGGTTGTGAGGGAGCCTAAATAACTCAGAGGATGTGCTTACGTATGGAGGAGTAAAGAGAAATTTCATTGCCCTAAGGAGCAGAAAGAGCTAAGAAACCAGGATGGCTAAAGGAAGGAGGAGAATAAACTCTAAAACTGCAGTATATATAAATCGTTTGTCTCTATAGATTTTGTACTCTAAAATTCCTCTTCTCACATTTGTAGGAAAGTCATTGCCTAACCTTTAAACTGGTGCTAAGCAAAATGTCACCACCTAGAAGTAATAAAGAGAATCAAAAGACCAGAATGGCCATGACTAAAAAAGTGGCTCTTTCCAAATATTTGGCTATTGACAGGAAAAGTGGACAGAAAGCATTACAGATGACCATTAGGTCATCTGTAAATTAAATTTATGATTCTTTTCATGTTTCACTACAGAACAAGAAATGTTTAGAAGAAGAAAGGTGGGTGTATTCTGAGAATAGGAGATGGTAAGGGAAGAAGAGAAGAAGGAAAGAGAAGAGAGGAAAGGGGAAGGGAAAAGAAAAGAAAAAGGGAAGAAGGGATGGGGAAAGGGAAGAATAGAGGGAGAGAGGGATTTTAAACACTATGTGCCATACACTTGGGATATGAATTTGTAGCTGAAACAGAATATGAGATTGTGTATAATAAAAGGTGGACAGGAACAGGACTTATAATTTCACTGATGCTGAAAATTTACAAATGCAAAAGCTCCCTCTACCAATGCAGGGGAGCATCTTCTCTGCAATTTAGTCTTGAGAGTTGCGCTGAAAGGGTCATTTAAGTGACTTGCTCAGGGTCCCACAACAAATATATAACTGAAGTGAACAAGTTTTGAACCCAAGTCTTTAGGCTTCAAGGCTCTATCTATCCACTATATTACAGAGCCTCTCAAAAAAATAAAGCCAGTTACACTAAGGCCAGCTTGAGTGAAGTAGCAGGAACAACACAAACAACCTAGTGGGCATGGAATAATCAGCACATGGGTTTACCTGTCCACACCATCCCAACGATACCCAGGCCAGATATTGAATCTGTTGAGGGGAGGTGCAGGGCCATTGTAGCGAGGCTTTTCTAAAATTTAAAAAAAAAAAAAAAAAAAAACTCAGTCTCAAGTTTATTCCAACCTCTAGAGCTGTTACCAATAGTGATGAAAAATATCTCTAATTTATAAAACACTTACGGCTTAACAAGACATCTTCCTCAGCTCTGTGAGATAGGAAGGTACTACAAGTTTCATAAAATTGAAGTTCAGCCAAGGACATGTCCAGGGGTTATATGGCTACTGAGTTCTAGAGCTAGAATTCAAACTTGGGTCTGACCCCAAACCCCCAAGGTCCCTTCCATAATACTAATGCAGCCTTTTCTACAAAGAAAACATTTCTGTGCAGGAATCTGTATCTAATGGAACCATAAGATCAGAACATTTGGGCTAGACACTAAACATGAAAAAGGAGCATGTAATATCATCTCTAGGTGGGCTAAACCCTTATTGGTAACCAACCCATAGTGAAATCTACAGCTGACCTTTAAGAATGAGAACTTACCATGACAACCTTGGCTCCACCATTCTGAAATTATTCTTTTCCCATACTCTGCTCTCTGCTCTATCCCCTCCAAATCGCCTCACCTTTCTTATCCTTGTTCTCCTTGGCCTTATTCTTCTTAATGAAGTCGGCCATAGGGTCACCTTCCCTCTCCTGCTCTCGGAGCATCTGATCCAGGTCCTCATCATTGATGTACCGGGCCAATGGCTTCTGCATCTCCTTTATTGCGTCCTCCATATTCTGTTGCTGCTGTCGGCTCTGGGCAAGGCTGAATAAAGAGAAGCAAGAACCTCTGGTAGACTATCTATCACTCTTTATTCTAAACGATAATGGAAATGCCCCACTCTACTTGAAGCATTTCCTCTAACAACCAATGAAAATCAAAATGCTATCTTGTTCTCAACATCTTTTAAGACAGGTGATGAAGCTGCTATTAACCCACCTGTCAGCAGAGTAGTAAAACTGGCTCTCCCCCATCGCTACAGTGAAACTCAAAGACTTCTCTTACCCCTTTCCCCACTGAGCATACTGCTCGTTTTTTTCTGACTCCTCCTCTTCTTTTCGTCGTTGCTCTAATCTTTCCAGCTTTAGGTCCCTCTTGCGGCCAGACTTATCTCGAAAAATGGTTTCAGCATTTTGGAATTCAGCTAAAAAAGACACACAAAAAACAATTTTACCTTTTTTTTTTCTTTTTTAATCTAAATGAGTCAAAATCAAAACTTCTTTTAGAAATGTGAAAAGAAGAAAAGTGTCCTAACTTTAAAAGGGAAAGGTGATTGCTTAGGGTCCTGAAGTTAGAGAGGAAATAACTTTATAGCTGAATCGCAGAGCACTATAGATCTTTTCAGCTATAGACCTAAAAAATGATATCAAGGGAAAGAAGGAAAAGAATTACTTGGACCCAATGAATGGTTCAAAGAATGTATTAAAAAACAGAGCTTAAATCTTACGTGAGTTAACGGACCAAAAGATGACTTAAGAAGCTTTGTAAGCTTGGATTAGCCTACTGGTCTCCAAGCTTTTACCTTCCAAATGTTTGGTTTCTTGGTCCTGCCTCCTGAGCTCCTGCTGTTCTCTCTTTACATCAGACACCAACCCAGTTTTGGCCCCAGAAAACATCTTCGTGGCCTGAGCAATTGAAAAGGGGTACCACAAATTAATCTGACAGCATACTTCCCAGCAGGTATATACCAGAGGGACTCAAAACATACAGCTGTATTTTAACTAGGTTACCCACAATGACTAAGGAACAAATATTCTAGGAAAGGAACGTGTTAACGTTCATTTTATACCCTCAATATAGATCACAGTAAGAAAAGAAGATGGAAACAAAATCCAAAATAAGAGATTTTGTGGAGAAGTAATGATTTTGCCCATTTTATGAGGAGACAGAGCAACTAGTTTATTAAGGCAATAATAAATAGCAGTAATTCTCATTTACCAAGTACTAAAGAGACTTAAGGTCACTTTTATAAAGCTGGTCAGAAACCTGTACCATGAACTAAGAGAACTTACACTGCTATAATACTCCACTTACAACAATAAACCCCAATATTTATGGTTCTGTGAACTGCATATGATACAATGACAAATGATATGGTCATTTAAAAACTTTTATCAGTTATTGTTTCAAAATGATCAACTGACTCAAAAATCAAATATAAGGTAATTGTTGATACCTTTCAGTAGCATATTAAATTTGTACAATATTGACTGCTTCAAGAATTAGCATGGAACAGAGATAAAATTTCAATGATTTGATCAAAATAAATGCTTTACTTCTTCATTCATTCAAATAGGTGGTTAGAGTTTCTTGATCTATACAGCCTTCTAAAAGTACAGAGCCAGAAGAGAACTCCAGAAGCTCTAGGCTGATATTATATACTTAAAAAGCAAAGCAAGTTGCACATAATAGAGGCCTGTAGTCTTATGGACAATCCTCTTTTTCATTCAACTATGTATCTGTTAAATTCAGAAAAAAAAAAAAATTCTCCCAAAGTAAAATAAAATACAGGGCCAGATCTTCTCCTAGAAAACAATAAAGTTCTCCAGAAAGAAATAGCATATATCCCTGCTAGATTTTACTCTTTTTAAATGAAGTTTAACAAATTCTTATTAGCACTTATCCAACTCTCCTCATCCAAAATTACTTGGTATGTACTTTGCACTGACTCATCAATCAAGCAACAAGCATTTAAGACCCTATTACATGCTAGTTACTGTACGAGGAGACAGGATAATTAATGCAAAAAATGAAACCATCCCTACTCACAATGAATTTACATTCCATTGGAGGCAACAAGCACATATAAAAATAAATATAGCTTAAATGTAAAGTTAACAAATACAACTATGTAAAAGAAGTTGAAAACAAGGTAGTTTGGGAAGATTACTCTCAGTTGGGAAAATCATGATGGATTGTTTCATGAAAGATGTTTCAACTGCATCTTTTTTCCCCCTGAGGCAATTGGGGTTAAGTGACTTGCCCAGGGTCACACAGCTAGGGAATGTTAAGTGTCTGATCCAGATTTTTGAACTCAGGTCCTCCTGACTTCAGGGCTGGTGCTCTATTCACTGCACCAGCTAGCTGCCCCCCATCAACTGCATCTTAAAGGAATAGAAGGATATTCTGAGGCAGAAGCAAGGAAGGAGTACATTCAATGCAAGCAGGACAGACATGAAAAGGCACGAAACAGGAAGGTGAAATCTCATTAGTGAGCAACAGAGAGAAGATCAGTTTGCCTGGAATACAGTTTGGAAGGAGGAATACTACCAAAGAGATTGGAAAGTTGGGCTAGGATCAAGTTGTAAAGGGCTTTAAAAGCTAAAAGGGAATTTTACATTTACTCTCAGAAGCAAGAGGAAGTCACTGGAGCGATTAAGGAATCAAACATTTATTAAACACCTACTGTGTACCAGGCATTGTGCTAAGCACTTTACAAATATTTCATTTGATCCTGATTAGTATCTCCATTTTATAGCTGAGGAAACTAAGGCAGAGAGTTAAATGATTTGCTCCGAATCACAGTTAGTAAATGTGAAGCTAGATTTGAATTCAGGTCTTCCTGATTCCAGAAGCCAGCCTTCTCTCCACTGCCCTGCCTAGCCGCCTCATAACAAGGGAGTTGCTTTGGCAACACTAGGATGGATTAGAGTGGGAAGAGACTGAAAGCCGGGATTCAATGAGAAAGCTTTTGCAGTGATCTAGGTGAAAAATATGAGGGCCTAAACTAAAGTGGCAATTTCGTGAGTAAAGAGAAGCAGCAATGCAATCAATATTCATGAAGGTAGAAACAAGAAAAGTCAGCATCCAGATATGTGAGGGAAAGGCAGTGAGGAGTTTGAGTTACTGGTGAACCTTGGAACCTGAAAGGATGGCAGTGTCACTGACTGAGTGGGAAAATTTGGAAGAGGTAATGATGTAGATGTAAGGGGAAAGCTAATAAATTTCATTTTAGGACAGTTTGAGTTTAAGATGTCTCCAAGATATCCAGTTTGAAATATTCAGCAAATGCTTGGTTATACAGGAATGAGACACAGAAAAGAGGCTATCAGGGTCTAGATACATACATCTGGGAGTCATCTTCATAGACAGGATAGTTAAATCTATGGGAGCTAATGAAGTTACGAAGGGAATATAGATGGAGAAGAGGATCTAAGAAAGAACCTTAAAAAACACTCAAAGACAGGGAGATGACAAGAAAGCAAAGGAAACTGAAAAAGAATGGATTGATAGGAGACAAACTAGGAGACAGTAGGATCACGAAAAATCAGAAAGAACAGAGTATCCAGGAGGAAAAGGTAGTCAACAGAAACAGACACACCAAAGAGATCATGAAGGATGAGGGTTGAGGGGGAGGAAAAAAACTATCAGATATGGTCATTTAGAAATCATTGGTAACAAGAAAAATTAGTTTCAGTTAAGTGATTGGATTCAAGACCAGACAGCAAAGGGCTGAATGAAAGGAAAAATGCAGGCAGCTGGGGATAGATAACTTTTTCAAAAAGTCTCACTGAGGAAGGAAGGAAGATGATAGCTTGAGGTGGCAGCTAGGTATAGTGAAGGTAGAGGCAACTGAATAGGGAAAAAGGCAGTAGGGAAGGAACCATCTGATAAAAGAAAGATGAAGATTCAAAAGAGAAGGGAGATTAGTGAAGGTGTAATCTGTTGAAGAAGATGGAAGAAGGAAACAAATGCATATGTGCACTTGCTCTGGCAAGGGGAAGGGTTAGTTTAAGGAGTTTTGAGATTAAATTTAAAAATAGCAGAAGGAACTCAAATCAAATGATCTTATTTTTTTCAGTAAAATAAGAGGTAAGATCCTGAAATGAGAAAAGAAATAAGGTCTAGCAAGCTTGAGAAGGGAAAAGAAAGTTTGAAACAGTTTATGTGGAAAGTGAAGTGGAGAATCCGTTAAGAAGGAATACAAGGACATTACTACAGTGAGGTCCAGTTGGGATTGGTTATCTTGAATTTAAAATATACCCAACCATCCTGAGAAAGAGATTTCCTCCAGTGTCACAAAACAGCTCCACAAGGAGGAGCAGAGGAGGTAAATGATGATGGTAATTCAGAGCAGAGTATCCAGAGGTGAAGGAGACAAGGGAATGCAAGCATAAAACGAAGTTTAGAGTTGAAATGACTAACTCACTACTAAAGTGAGACTGGACAGGAAGGAAAATGAAGTCAGAGCAAAGGCAATGGCCTAAGACAGTACTAAAGTGTGGAAGGAATGAACGTCTCAATAAAGGGGAAGAACAAAGAGAGGTGATGGGCTGCATGTCGAAAGGTGAAATGATAGGTTAAAGTCAGACAGGAATGTGGAACAGTTTTGGGTACTGGCTCAGGTGGAATGATGGAATAAGTCTAACAAGGCTGAGGAAATGGGAGTATATAGAGAGCCTTAAGGAGCATCTACATGGATTTTAATGTTCCTTATTAGAAGAGCATTAAACTCTGTTTCCCTCCAGTACCTGGAAGGCAGAGACAATTTCCATTTAGTCTTTTTATCCTCAATATCTGGCAAAGAAGTGGACACACATATGTTTGGCACATAGTAAGCATTTAATAAATACTTGTTAAATGTCACTGAGTTTTTTTGGAATAAAATTCCTTTATATTACCCTATTTTATCACAACTACCCAGGTTCTGTCTAGCTCTTTGATACACCAAGGCCCTGTTTAACCTGGAGAATTCCTGAGTTCCTGGAATTAACAGAGGCTAGGTTTTCCAAAATTCCTTCACATTAGTTTGCCAGCCTTCAAGCTCTAAAAATTAAATTCTATAAGTCAGCAATTATATAGTACTTTAGTCATGAGGAAAAAAAAGTAGTTTTGGGGGCTCCCTAAAGTTAGGATGGCAGATCTAAAAGGTATAAATGTTGAAGATGCTTGGGAAAATTGGATATATACAAGCTCAGCTTTCTGGGCTGGTTTAAGATGAACTTTGCTATTAGGCAAGACTTACTAGAATGACTCTACAGATCCTTCCTATCTAAGAATTCTTCATCCAAACATTTTATCTATGTCTTTATACATACATACACATAAACATATACATACACACACACAGAAGTATACATATAGATAAAATTATATTATGTATACATCTATAGATATAACATTTATTGAGCACATCTACAATGTGAAATATAGAGTGCTAGGTGCCAAGGAAGGCATGAAGATAACTAAAAGGACCTTGTCTTTGGAGTTAGTAAACTAGCCTTAGTTACTACACCTTCCAAGTCTTTCTCTACTGGCTAATTTATTGGTTATGTTTTGTTTATTTGGCACTTAAGTGGCCCAGAAGAAGCCCTGTACATTAAGAGGAGGTAAATGCACCCCTCAAAAACCCACCTTTGCTCCAGAAGGCTGATTCCTTCGGGGTGGAGAGAGATCTGAATCAGATGATCTAGTTTTCTGTTTCCTTCTTGGTGGGGAGAGGTCCGAGTCAGAGTCTCGTTTCTGCTTGTTCCGGGGAGGAGAGAGGTCTGAATCTGAGGCCTGCTGGTTGCTCTTTCCAGGAAGAGAAGAATCTGTATCATGCTTCTGGTGTTTCTTGGTTGAAGGGTTTATCTGGAATTTCCTATGGCTAGGAGAAGAGTCTAGAAATTAAGGGAGAAACACTTTGATCACTCCAGAAAAATTCAAAAATAATTTTTACTTTGTCTGGATTGTGCTTTAAAGATGAGTTAAAACTCTTTCTCTAGGAACAAGCTTGTTTCAATGACACTCTATTTTTTGTGGAGGAACTATAACTGATGTGAATGCCCAATCCACACAGAACATGAGAGGAAAAAGAGACTAATCTTTCAAAGACAAGTGGAAGATTGGGAGTCATGATGTAATGTATGTTTCCATGTCTATGACAGTGCTAGATGTCAAAGTCCCTTAGAGTTTGGCAAATCAGAGTTTTCCCATCAGTAGAATGGAGAAAACAACTCTAAAGTATTTCACTAGAGTTCTGTGAATGTTATGGATTCCTAGAAAATGGCTTTGAGGTTTCCAGGACTAAGGAACCAAAAAAGTTTGAAGCACTTTTAAGTCAAAAGTTGAACAGGGGAAAGATCAAGCAATTTCACTGTGCAGGATCAAATCACACTCTTTTGCCACAAATACTAATTTTTTTTTTTTTTTTTTTTTTGCTTTTTGCTGAGGAAATTGAGATTAAGTGATTTACCCAGGGTCAGATAGCTAGGGAATGTTAAGTGTCTGAGATCAGATTTGAACTCAGGTCCTCCTGACTTCAGGGCTGGTGCTCTATCCACTGCGCCAACTAGCTGCCCCCCAAAATACCATTCTTTAAGAAGATGCATGCACAACAAGCTTCTCAGGGTTTTTATTCTGAGAATGAATATTCTTTAATTCCCAGGTATTCAAATCTCATTACTAAAGATTATGGACTATTAAGGCAATGTACAAGGTCCTTGTCCTCAGGTTAAAACCTAGTACTAAAGTGAATTACTATCCCTCCAGGAGCTTTCTTCACTGGTTATTTTTTACAGCTATATACTATATTATAAATAGGTAGAGAAGTGATCTAGAGGAATTCCTTTTCAGGGAGAAAGGGGACAATCAGAATTCTGAAATCCTTACCTTTCCTCAGTCTCCTGATCTCCAGTCATCTCAAACTGGGTGTCCCATAGACATCTCAAACCCAATGTGTCCAAAATAGGACTCATCTTTACCACCCCTTGTCACCCCGACACACACTGCTCTCCAAGCTTCCCACTACTGTCCAGACCACCACTCTCCTCCCAGTCTCCCAAGTGAGCAACCTTGGTGTCATCTTCTACCTTCTACTCACACTAACCCCATCTAACCTAGCGGCTGTTAAGTCTTCATTTCTATCTCCACATCTCATCCATACATCCCCTGCTCTCCTCTAACACTGGCACCATCTTGATGTAGATTCTCATCACCTTCAACTCCAACTCCTGCCACAGCCTTCTGGTGAGTCTTTCCACCTCATGTCTCTGGTCCCATTCCAATCTTCTATTCAGTTGTCAGTTTTCTCCCAAAACACAGATCTGGGATATTCTCTCTCTCTCTGTCTCTCTCTCTCTCTCTCTCTCTCTCTCTCTCTCTCTCTCATACACACACACACACACACACACACACACACACACACACACACACACACCTTATTTCCCCCTTAAAATATTATCTCCTTAAGCACAAGACCTGGGTTTTTGCCAATTTTGTTTTCCCAGTATTTAGCTCAAGGACTAGCCTAAGGACTGACCAAGGAAACAAAAAGGTCAGAAGTTTGGCACAGAAGGCACTCACCTCTGGAGTTATGGAGCTGTTTCCCTGGCCTAGGAGAGGAAGGTGATTGATTTTTAATTTGAGAAGATTCATCCCCATGTCTATTGCTCTTCTCCTTCAGACTGACAGAGGACTTAGCAAGGTCTTTACTAGACAATGAATGACAAACCTCAGGAGCTAAATCTGAGAAATTAGAATGGAACCTCCTAGGTGGTGATAAGTCTGGTGAGTCATGACGGGCCCTCCTGGGAGGTGAAGAGTCTGGGGAGTCATGACGGGCCCTCCT
>JAJPUD010000301.1:694513-764090 GCA_023553655.1 Myrmecobius fasciatus
GGAGGTAAGGAGTCTGGGGAGTCATGGCGGGCCCTCCTGGGAGGTGAGAGATCTGGTGAATCATGACGGGCCCTCCTGGGGGGCGAGGGATCTGGTGAATTATGACGGGCCCTCCTGGGAGATAAGGAGTCTGGGGAGTCATGACGGGCCCTCTTTGCAGGCGAGGAATCTGGAGAGTCATGACGGGCCCTCCTGGGGGGCGAGGGATCTGGTGAATTATGGCAGGCCCTCTTGGGAGGTGAGGAGTCTGAAGAGTCGTGACGGGTCCTCCTGGGGGGCGAGGTGTCCAGGGAGTCATGACGGGCCCTCTTTGCAGGTGAGGAGTCCGGGGAGTCGTGACGAGCCCTCCTGAGTGGGGACAGATCTTGCTTTTGTTCTAAACACAAAGCATAAAGTCAGCACTTCACAGACCGAGGGCCTCCCACACCCATTAGTTCTCCCCAGAAGTAGTTATCTCAAAACTGCCCAGAAAATCTCAAGGATCAATATCCTTGTATTGCTCAAGGAAAGTGAACCAGCACCCAGGATGGCAAAAGTAAGCTGGAAAATTCTCAAGAACAACCAGAAAATCCCTAGGCAAAGTACTGAGGACTTAGCTGTCCTTTGGGGGAGGGGAGGGAAGGGAGTGGACTGACAATTTCTCACTGCTCAGCTCACGCCAGACCTGCTGTGAGGAGCCTGAGATTCTCCAACTTCCAGAGGCACAGCGTGATCGAGGTGGGACAGAGTGGGGCCCCAGTTACACACGTACACACGGCAGAAGGTGCACAGCCCAGACCTTGGCTTCAGACTCCACCCAGAGGGAGCCCTCAGCCATCCTGGCAGGGAGCGGAGCCGAGGCAGCGGTGCTATCGGAAGCTCTGCTCGGCAGGCTCCTCCAGAAAGCCTACACGAAGCGGAGCCACCCCCCCCCCCGGCCTGCACAGACACAAACTGCTCACCACTTCTCCTCTATCCTGCCCCTTGCCCAGAAGAATGAGGCTGCCTCTCACGCAACCTAGATCTTGAGGTCTGCCCTATGACTGGCGCTCACCTCCTAGGAGCTTCCACTTGTTGCTGGTCCGGAATGCCTCCATTTGCTTCACTTCCTCTGGGCGTTCATCAATAAATTCAGCCACCTGGAAAAATATCACAGGCTTGAGTAGCCAAGAAGATCCCATTACAAAATCAAAAGTGGCTGGGAAAGACTGAGACAAGGAACCTCTCCATCCCAATACCCGGGAGGAGAAAATCTCCCCTCCTCAGGATTCACTGTTCCCTCTGTTCCATAAGCTACTTGTCACTGGTCTAGTTTAATTGCAGACCCTCCACTGTCTAATGAAGTACCCAAAAGAAAAAGGCAGCTTGTTCCATCACAAGTCTTTTTTAACAACTTGTCAAGTTCCACACCATCTACTTCTGAGCTGAAAGATGAACATACTTTGGTCTTTCCTTTTCTTTCCAGCGGGATAGCCCAGGATGCTCTCTTGACTTTCATCTCTGATTAAAGTATAAGAAGGTGCACTTGCCCAGCATATATGGTAGTGATGCATCACCATTACAACCCATTTATGCACCCTTTTTCTTAAGTACAAATAAAATTGCTTATTATGGGAGGTAAAGACCACTGGAGGTACAGAGTATATGCAAGTAAGCAGCTAAAGGGCAGCTAGGTAGCACAATGATTAGAGCACCAGGTTTGGAGTCAGGAAGACTCCATTTCCTGAATTCAAATTCAGCCTCAGACACTCGATGTGTGACCCAGGGCAAGTCTCTTAACCCTGTTTGCCTCAGTTTCCTCATCTGTAAAAGAGCTGGAGAAGAAAATGGCCAAACATTCCAGTATCTCTGTGAAGAAAATCCCAAAAGGGGTCACAAAAAGTCAGACATGACTGAAACCACGGAACAAAGGCAGCCATAAATACATTTTACAAACAGACTATGGCTGAGAGATGAGTGGCCTTGGTGTGAGACACTGCCTTCCAGGCATTTAAGTCTACCCAGGCCAAGGTCCTCTGAATACCTGCCACAAGATTTTTTTCTTCTGATTTTCTACAATATTTTCATATTTCCCATCTAGACATTGTCATTCACTAAATTCAATAGCTCTGTGATCTTAATGATGTGGGTACCCACAATGTTGCAGAATGCAATTTATCCATGCCTGCAGTGTTATTTTTGTCCACAGAGGCCAATTATTTTCTTTTCTTTTTTTTTTCTTTTTGGTAATAATAGCTTTTTATTTTATTTTATTTTTTTTGGCTGAGGCAATTGGGGTTAAGTGACTTGCCCAGGGTCACACAGCTGTTATATGTCTGAGACCAGATTTGAACTCAGGTCCTCCTGACTTCAGGACTGGTGCTCTATCCACTGCGCCACCTAGCTGCCCCCTTTTTATTTTTTAAAATGCATGCAAAGATAGTTTTCAACATTCACCCCTGCAAAGTCTTATATTCCAAATTTTTTCCCTCTTTTCCCATTTCTCTCTCCCCTAGACAGCAAGTAATCCAATATAGGTTAAACAAGTGCAATTCTTCTAAACATATTTCCTCATTTATCATGCTGCACAAGAAAAGTCAGATCAAAAGGGGGAAAAAAAAGAAAGGAAAAAATAAGCAAGCAAACAACAAGAACAAAGGTGAAAATACGTTGTAATCCACATTCAGTCCCCAAGGTCCTCTCCCTAAATGCAGATAGCTCTCTCCATAAGATTAATTATTTTCAATTTAACATATATGTCTTGATGTGTCATTATGTACTAAGCACTGGATTGTTTCATAGGATAGGATGATGTAAAAGATACATCAGATCCCTATCTTCAAAATGCTTAAAATCAAGTCATGGGATAAGACAAGAACACAAAAGTATCATCAGGTAAGATTTGAAAGGTAGCATAAATGAGGTACAAAAGGGCCATGGAGGTTCAAAAAGGGGATAGAGTATCTGATTAAAGATAAATACAGAAGTCTTTAAAGAATACTTGTCATATGAGCTAGATATTGGAAGACTAGTACAATTTTAGTGAGTAGAGATGAAAGAAAAAGGCATTCCTGATAGAAGGAAGAAAAAAGGCATGGCAAGAAAATACAGGATGCATCCAAAAAAGAATTATCTAATTTGGTTGACATATAGATAGGATATAGTAAGAGATAATGCTTAACAGACAAATTAAAGCCACTTCTCCAAAGGCCTTGCCTACAAAGTACCTTTTCTGTAAGCACAAGAGATATATTGCAAGTTTTTAGAGAGTCCAAGGTGGAGAGGCATGCTTTAAGAAGGTTAATCTGGTGCTAAGATGTAGGATGAACTGGATCAAGTAGAGACTTAAGACAGGGAGACTGGTAAGAAAAAAGTCACTAGGCTAGTGGCTGGAGGAATTGAAAGAAAAGTGAAGATGAGACCAACACTGTAAAATCAACAGAATTTGGAAACATGGAATATGGAAAGTGTGAGGGAAGGAAGAATCAAAGATGATTTCAAAGTTTTGAGCCTGGTGGACTATAAATGTGGTGGGACCAAGAACTGAAATGTCAAAGTTGGGAAGAGGAAGAAGTCTGTGGAAATGAAATGATGTATTTAATATGTTAAGCCTGGGGTGCCCTATGATAGCTGGGGAAAAGGGGAAGGAGGATGTTCAGCAGGAAATCAGAAATGCAGATCTAACACTCCCCAAAAAAGATACAACTTCTTAAGCTCCTTCAAATTTTGAAATCTTCTCATTCTATAGAGAGATACATCTAGAAGTGATTTAGAAAGCAATAGTTAAAACTAGAGAAACAAATAAGATTACTAAGGAAGAAAATAATTGGCATTTAGTAAATTTCTGTGGAATGGAATGGAATTGAGAAAGAGAAAGGAAGGAGAAAGGGGAATTGGAAAGAGCACCAGCCAAGTTCAGCGTCAGGAAAACTAAGAAAGGAAACCATTTCAAGAAGAAAAGGAACTGTTGACATAAATGCTATGGAAAAGATGAAGAATATAAGGAATGAGAAAAAACTCCATGATCTAGCAATTAGGAATTCAACAATGCAAGCCCACAGAGCCGACTTCAGTGTGGCAGGGGGACAAAAGCTGCAAGAGATTAGAGTCAGTGAGAAAAACAGAATCAAAAGTATGGTATTATAGGGAAAGAGAGGGAATGGGGGCTTTACTAGCTAGCAATGATCAAAAAAATATTTTATTTTAGTTTCTAATTTTTTTTAAATTTTGTTTTTTAAGAACAGGAAAGTCCTAAGGAAGTTTGTAAGCAGGAGGTAAGAAGCCAGTAAAAAGAGATACTTTACATGGAAGATCAAGGAAAAAATGACTGATGAAGCAAAATTATAGGACATAAATTTTTTTAAGTATAAGCATTCCTAAAGTGACAAAAAAATTAGGAGAGGTCCAGCAGTCCCAAATCCAGGGAAGCAGAAAGGAATAGAATAATACTACTAACAACTCATTCATTTAAATAACCAACCTTGTGAGGCAGATAGTACAAATATTTTACAGAGGGGAAACTGAGGCTTAAGTAACTTACCCATAGTCATACAACTACTGAGTTAACAGGGACAGGATTTGAATATGAGCCTCCACACCAACAAAGTCCAGCAGTAAGAGATTGAAAGAAATATTCCATTTTAAAAAAACTGTATAATATAAAATACTTAAGAGTCTAACTGCCAAAACAAATTCAGGAATTATGAACACAACTACAAAACACTTTTCATGCAAATAAAGTCAGATCTAAACAATGGGAAAATATTAATTGCTCACAGGTAGGCCAAGTTTAAAATTACAATTCTATCTAAATTAATTTACTTATTCAGTGCCATACCAATTAAACTTCAAAAAATTATTATACAGAGCTAGAAAAAATAATAACAAAATAAAAGGTCAAGAATGTCAAGGAAATTAATGAAAACAAATATGAAGGAAAGTAACCTAGCTGTACCAGATTTCAAACTGTATAATAAAGTAGTAATCATCAAAAATATCTGGTAGTGGATAAGAAATAGAAATATGGATCAGTAGAATAGATTACAAAACACAGTAGTAAATGATCATATAATCTAGTATTTGGTAAACTCAAAGATCCAAGGTTTGCGGACAAGAACTTACTATCTGACAAAAACTTCTGGAGAAATTGAAAAATAATATGGAAGGCACTAGGTATAGACCAATATCTTACATTGTATACCAAGATAAGGTCAAAATGAGTACATGATTTAGATATAAAAAGTAATATAAATACATTAGAAAAACAAAGAATAGTTTTATCTGTCAGATCTAAAAAAAAAAAAAAAGAAAGAAAGAAAGAAAGAATTTAGAACCAAAGCTAGAGAATACTCCTGGATATAAAATGTAAAATTTTGATTATATTAAATTTTTTTTTGATTATATTAAATTTAAAAAATTTTATTTAACAAAATTAATGCAACCAAGATTAGAAGAAAAGAAGAAAAATGAAAAATAAGTTTTACATTTAAGTGTCTCTGACAGATAACTCATTTCTCTCCCTCCCTCCCTCTCTCTCATGTGTATGTGTGTTTGTCTGTGTGTGTGTGTATGTACATACACATATATCCAGAGAGAGAAAAAGAGATCTGAGTCAAGTTTATAAGAATAAAAGTCATTCCCCAAATAATAAATGGTCAAAGGATATGAACAGGATGAAGAAAACACCAACTACAATCACATGAAAAAATGCTCTCACTACTGATTAGAAAAATGCAAATTAAAACAATTCCCAAGTGCCATCTCACATGTATCAAATTAGCTAATATAATAGAAAAGGAAAATGACAGCAGACTTGTGAACTGATCCAATCATTATGGAGAGCAATTTGGAACTATGCCCAAAGCGCTACAAATCTGTGCATTTACTTTGACTCAGCAATAGCACTACTAGATCTGTATCCCAAAGAGATCCAAAGGGAGGAAAAAAGAGGGAGAGAGAGAAAAGGACCTATTTGTACAAAGATATTTATGGCAAGTTCTTTTTCTGGTTGTCAAAGAATTGGAAATTTGAGTTTAAAACTGTGAGTATGGAAGAGTAATTAAAAGAAACTAATTTTTAAATAGATTAAAGAATGATAATACTTTTAAGTTCTTTTTATCAATATAAAATGTTTTATAAGGTTACTCTTACCAACTTGACTTATTAACATGTTATATAATATATACATGTTATGTAATATTTATTTTGCAGCTATTCTTTTTCAAAGAAATAAATGTTTTTCAACCTATTATTTTTCCTTACCAAATGAACTATGCAAATAAAATATATTATCACATGTGCATACACAAAAACCAATATGGGAATGGCCTGAACAAGTTATGGTATATGATCATGATAGAATACTATTGTGCTATAAAAACTGAGCAGAATGCCTTCAGAAAAAGCTGGAAAGACTTTCATGAACTGATACAAAGCAAAGTGAGCAAAACCACAACATTTTACATAGTAACAATATTGTACAATGATTAATTGCCTTAACAATTCTCAGCAATAAAACAATCTAAGACAATGCCAAAAGACTCAAGATGAAAAATGTTATTCACCTCCAGGGAAAGAACTGATGGAGTCTACCTACTGAAGGCAAACTGAAGCAAATTCAAAACAATTGAAATTTTCACTTTATTTTTTCATGGGTTTTTTTTGTTTGTTTGGTTTTTGCCTGTGTTTTCTTTTACAACATGATTAATATGGAAATTTGTTTTGTAAGACTGCACATCATAACATATCATACTGCTTGCTATCTCAGGGAAAAGGGGGATAAAAGAATACTGAACTCAAAATTAAAAAAAAAAACTAATGTTAAAAATTGTTTTTACATGTAATTGGGGAAAAATATTCATAAAAATATTTAAAAAGGAAGAAGTCAAATGGTCACTTTGGTTTAGGTACAAGTTAGACTACATAGCCTCCTTAGTCCCTTCCATCTCTAAGATACACACTAAGAAATAGCAAGCTCTAAGCTAGACTCCAGACCTAGCAACATTTCAATTCAATACAACAGACATCTGATAAATAATTGCTCTGAGCAAGCAATGATTGTTGGCTAGTAAATCCACCAACATAAAATTCCTAAAAAAGATCTTTCTCCTCTGTTCCTAGTTAGTGGTTCCTTATTGCGTCTAAGGTAAAATACAAACTCTGTTTAGTACTGAAATCTCTTCATCATCTGGCTTCAGGTTACATTTCCAGGGTTTGTTCACATCGCTCTCTCATTCACTCTATATTATAACCAAACTGACTTTTCACTACCTCCATACACGGCATTACAGCTCCCATGCCCTCCTGCCTGGAACATGCTCCCTCCTCATCCCCATCTGGTGAAATCCCTAGCTCCCTTCAAGCTTTAGCTCTTGTCACTTCTAGAAGAGATTTATGCAGATTCTTCCAATTGTTAATGCTATTCTCACTAGAAATTATTTCTATTTACTATGATTCAATTTTGTGCCAATTCATCTGTGTTCATATTGCCTGTTAACCCAAACCTGCTTTCTCCCCCTTCTCCTCTGCCCCAGTCATAATATTTAAGGTTCTTAAAGACACGGATTGTTTCTCCTTTATGTCTGTATCCCCAATACCTAGCCTTGTATCTGGCACATAGCAGGCATTTAATAAATGTGTTTCCTTGCTTGATGAATGAAAGAATAAATGAAGGCACTAACTATTAAATAATAAAATGAAAGCAAAAGTTTCTTTACAGTTCAGTTATGCATGTTTTCTTCTATATTTCTTTTTTTAAGTAATTTTTAATGCACATTGCTTTATGAATTATGTTAGGAGAGAAAAATCAGAAAAGGGAAAAACTATGGGAGAGAGAAAAAAAAAACAAAAAAAAAGTGAACACAGCATGTGTTTTCTTCTATTTTTCAATGAGGAATTATAAACATGCCTCAGACTAATACTAAATACAGTTTTGGCTGGCAAAAACATATACCGGGAAAGTTACTCCACTGTGATTGCTTCCTTATTATTAGAAAGATGATGTTCTACAAACAATGAAAAGAGTATATTAAAATTATTCATTAACATTCTGTAATAGTGGGGCAGGAAGGTGGCACAGTGGATAGAGCACCAGCCCTGAAGTCAGGAGGGCCTGAGTTCAAATCTGGTCTCGGACACTTAACATTCCCTAGCTGTGTGACCCTGGGCAAGTCACTTAACCCCAATTGCCTCAGCAAAAAACAAAATAATAAAAATATTTTGTAATAGTTCTAAACAAAGCACCATTCCTTCTCATACTTTCACCTTCTTCCATTCACATACAACATTGAAACTAGGGCTCTTCATAACACCTGACCTAATAAGAGGTTAAACTAGATAATCACCATAGTCCTTTCTAGCTCTAAATTATATCATCTTACAACCAAGTGAAAGAAAATCTGCTTGAGGCAACCATAAATTCCTAAACCTTACCTAATTACTTTCAAACTTACCACAGGCAAATCTCCCTCATCTTCCTCTTCTTCTTTTTCTGTCTTAGTTGAAATATTTGCCCAGCTCACATCATCGTCCACAATCCTCATTCTAATGGAAAAAGTAGTGAGAAAAAGAAATATTTTCAAGGTGAGAATCCACAACACTAAAAGGCTCAAATAGATGTTTGGATACAAATTGGGCATGAGATAGAGAATAGCTTCATTTAGTTTGCCATTTCCCTACAAAGTCAACATCTCTAAGATTGAAGAATTTAGAAAAAGTTAGATTACTTTGTACAGGATGGAACAGAAATTTCCAATCACAACCAGTGGGTTGTCTTCCATCTCCAAGTCTTTCTGTCCCTGTCCCTGTCTCTCTCCTTTTCCCTCCCTCTCTTTTTCCCTCCCTCCTTCCCTCCCCTCCCTATCTCTCTCCAATTATCTCTCCACCTCTGCCTGTCTGTATCTTCCTCTCCCTCCCTCCCCTCCTCCCCTCTCTCCCTTTCTCACTCTCTCTCTCCCTCCTTGTCTCTCTCTTTTCAATCCTCAGATTCAGGGAGGGAATAGTTTTTCTTGGAAGAAATACCTGAGTGGTTTGCTATTTTTTGTCTATAGATCATTTTACAGATGGGGAAACTGAGGCAAGCAGAGTTAAATGTCTTGCCCAGGATCACACAGCTAGGAAGTGTATGGGAGCAGACTTGAACCTGGGAAGGGGAGTCTTCCTGACTGCAGGGCTGGCACTGTCCTTTCTGCTTATCTAGCCCCTCAAACTATATCTCCTTCTTTCTGGCCCTGCTGCCACCCTGGCTCAAGCCCACTGCCCGGGCTGCCTGCCACAAGGCTCCTCCTGACCAAGGCCATGCCTCCATTTAGCTGCCAAAGTAATCTTCCTAAAGGCGCTTGGTTGTGACTGGGAAAATCGCCCGCTTTCCACCTTTCTGTGTCCAGTCTCCCTCCCCACATTAGATGGTAAGCTCAAGGGCAGAGACCGCCTTTCTTATAGCCTGTATGAAAGTTCCCAGTTTCTCCTGCATTTGTCTTCTCTTTGCAGAGCTGCCTGCTGTCAGACGTAACCAATGTTGCCTTTCAGGTCAATCCTTGCACCCCCGGCACTTAGCACAGCAGCAGGCACACCGTAGCGTCGCACTAAGTGCCCCCCAGGAGCAGCAGGGAGGGGAGGGAAGGCAGGTAGAGAACACAGCCAAGAGGCTGGGAGAGAGCCGACACCACCTAGACCGAGGGTGGGGGACGTCCGGCCCGCAGGCCATACGTAAAAGGCCCCCAGAACCATTTGGCCCCGGCCTGCCAAGGCAACCCCAGTTGCAGGCATCACGTGAGGGGTGACCAAGCGGGGCAGGCTAATTTTTAAGCTGATCATGTTGTATGGCCCGTGAACGAAACTATGAATATCCAAATGGCTCTTGGTGGAAAAAAGGTTCCCCAGCCCTAGACACCACCTGGAGGCCTGGCCACTGCCTGGGCAGGGGCAGCTGGAACCAGGGCCGGGTCTGAGCGCCTCCGAGCATACGCACATATCCCTGCACCGCAAAACACACCAGGCATACACCCACACCCACACCCACAGACAACAAAATGCAGACACCATACACACCTCTCCACACACACACCTCACATCGCACACATGTGCGTCCCCCACGACACAATTCACACAACCATTATACACACCCCACAGACCACACAATACGCACAACCATTACCCACCACCGCACCATACACATCTCTCCACACCCCACACCCCACAGACTACACCAAACGTACAACCATTACACCTGACTACATCACACATACCTCTCCACACACCACAAACACACACATACCGCATCCTTCGCTCACCCTTTGCCTCCGGCACCAGTCTGCTTCGGCCGTTTCTTTCGGCGCTTACGACTAGCCTCTGAGCCCGCATCGACAGGTGCCTCGGGCCCTGACAAGTAACGCTTCAGATATTCAGCTTTGGAGAGCGGCGGAGCAGCCGCCATGGCAGCGGAGGAAGCAGAAAAGAAGCGGAACCCGGCTACGGCACAGCATGGGAGACAAATTTCCTGAAACGCAAAAGTACCCAAGGCCGCCTCCGGGGGGTGGGGCTAGGATTCCCCGGGCCACTGAAAGCTCGAAAGTCCGAAGGGAACATCTGATTGGTCCATGACTGAGGGGTGGGGCCCAGTCTGTGCACGCCCTAGTAGGAGGAAAGCCCTGGAAGCCTATGTTGCCAGGAATAAAAAAAATGGGAAAAGTATACTTCAGTCTGCACTCAAGAGTTCACAAGTTCTCCTTCTCAGGAGGTGGCTAGCATTTCCCATCATGATTGAAGGAGAAAATTTCAAAGGGAAAATTAGACATGATGAACCTGAGGTACTAGGGGACATCCAAGTATTGATGTTTTATAAAAGGAACTGATTCAGATTTATATGAATAAGGGCTATTCCACAATGGACAGTCAAAGCACATGAACAGAAATCTAAACTATCAACCAAACATAAGAAAAGAAATCCTCTAAATCACTAATAATTATTGCAATGGCAAGGTGCTGAGGTTGAGAAGGGGGACTCCAAAAGTCCCAGCCGGGTATCCCAAGGTTTTTGCAGGCCATCTCCTAGTCAAGGGGCTGTGTGGGGCAAGACCACCAGCTCAAATAAATCAAATAAATTAAGATTTCTCAAGGCAAAAGCAGAAAGAAATTTTATTAGAATCTCATGAGAAAGGGCATCTCCTTCCCCACAAGCAGTTAGGCAACGAGAGGCAGAGCCCAGTTAACAGACTAGAATTATATAGAGGCCTGAGCTAATACTCCCTATAGGCTGGATCTTTGCCCTGATTAGCCAGGACAAATAACCCATTCCAAATCATAAATGAGGAAAAACTTTCAACCCAACCACATCTTTAGGATTACTAAATTATCTTCTATGGGAGTTTCAGTGCCAAGGTGGCCCCAACTTAGTCTCACAGAGAAAAGGTCCCACTCCTTGTAAACACGTGATTTCTGAAGAAACCCAGTCCTGGGGCCATTCTCTCTGGCAAAAGGTAGGTTTATTTAGGGAAGAGCTAGACAAAATAAAAGGTACAATAAACACCGGAATGTAAATATGAAACAGAATTGGGAGACCATAGAAAGGAATTTTAATAATTAATGATGGAAAGGGCAAGTTTGCCATTCACCTTAGTTGACAGGACAAATCCTGAAAGGGATTTAGCACTCCCTAAGAGTTAGCTAGCTATAAGTGGGATTGAGAAGCATAGTAAGGTCAGGGGAGACATCACATGACATGAGAAAGGGATAAAGACTGATCCAAAGGAGGGCAATACTAAAGTCCTGGGCCATAAGTTGTTTTATAGGGAAAATTTAGCCTCAGGCACTTAACTTGGATTTCTAACAGAATTACAATCACCAAACCAAACCGATCTAGATTATCAGAGCCGCCTCCTTGCCTGCCCCAGGGAATAATTTTTATCAATTCTTCAGTTTCTCTGCCCACCACACCTACCATTCAGGACCTCAGCAATACCACTACAAGGCCTATATGCCAAAGAGTTCAAAGAAAAAGGGAAAGGACCTCTATGTATGTAAGACTTTGTATAGCAGCTCTTTTGATTGTGGGAAAAAAGTAAAAATTAGGGGGTGCACATCAATTTAGAAATAGCTAGTCAAATTATGATACAGAAATAGAATGGAATGTTGTACCTTAAGAAATGATGCAAAGAATGGTTTCAAAGAAACTTGGGAAGACTGTGAACTCATGAAGAATAAAGTGAATCAAACCTGGAGAACAATGTACATAATAGGAAGAAAAGCCACCTTGAAAATCCTAAGAATGCTATTTAATCAATTCTGGAGGACTGATGGTAAAGCTTGCTGCCCCATTTCCTGCCAGAGATAATGAACTCAAGTTGCAGAAAAAGATACACTTTTTTGGATGTTAATAAAATGGGAACTTGTTTTAATTGACCATGCAAATTTGTTAAAAAGGTTTTGTTTTGTTTTTTTTTTTCAATTTGAGAGAGAGATAGGAGTCAGGGATAAGGTAGCCCATTAAAAAAAAAAAGGAGAGTTGTTGAATTTTTAAATGCACAGAAGAGTAGGGTGGGGAAAAATCACAAACAAGACAGCTTTGAAAGTTACATATTCAATTTATTTTATTTTAAAAGTTATACATAATAGATATGCTGTTTCATTTACAAACCTCTTTCCTATTCTACTGTGTGTATACAAACACCCATTTCATTTGGTGCTTAAGTTCATAATTTTCAAAATGATTTTTTAAAAATCAGCTATATGGATGACTATGACATGAGTGCCAGTGGAAGCAATGTGAAGATGAGAAGAGAGCCAAAAATAGACCACTGGGGAATACCTACAGTAAGGGGTAAAGGGCATCATCATCATCATAAGAAGCATTTATATAGCTCTTTAAGGTTTATAAAACTCTTTACAAATATTATTTTAACCTTACAGCAACTCTGGGAGATAGGTGCTATTATTGTCACCACTTTACAGATGAGAAAACTAAGGCTGAAATTGTCTTGTCCAGGGTACACAGCTTAGTATTTGAGTAGAATTCAGCTCCAACAACCACACCACTTAGTTCCCAAGATTATTAACCAGTGGAAAAAGACCAAGAACAACTTAAGAGATGTAGGCTCTGAAACCAAGAATGGAGCATACAGGAAAAATGATTGGTCAACAGTATAAAAAGTGGCAAACAGATCAAGGAAAATGGGGATTTCATCAAGTATTTATTATGTCCTTACTGTATTAGGTACTAGGGATACCGAGTTCAAAGAATGAAATAATCCCTACTCACAATAAATTACATTCTAATAGGGGAGACAAGTACATATAAAAATATATACAGCATAAATATAAAGTTAGTAAGTACATATATGTACAAAATAGTGGAATTAAGGCACTTTAAAAAGGAAGGCATTAGATTTTAAGAGGAATCAGGAAAAATTGCATTTGAAGATAGTGCCTGAACAGAAGGATCTTAAAGGAAGAGAGACCATGGGGGATGACCAGGATCAAGGCATGCAAAAGTTTCATGTCATGTGTAAGAAACAGAGAAGACAGTTTGATTTTTTCCACAAAGTATGAAAGCGGGGTAGAAGGGCTGAGAAACACATTTAATTAGGCTGCAAAGACAGTTAAGAGCCAGAAAGTGAAAGTTTTTAAAAGCTGAACAGAGGAATATATATTTTTATCCTTAAGACATTAGGAAGACACTGGAGTTGGTTGAGCAGGGGAGTAATGGTCTTTATTTAAGGAAAACTACTTAAGTAGCAGCATATAGGAAGGACCGCATCAAGGGAACACTTGTAATAAGGAAGCTATTATAGTAACAACAAGCAAGGTGACAAGGGCCTGGACTAAGATGGTGGTGGCTATATGACTGCAAAAAAGGGTACAGATGCAAGATGTGAATATAGAATGGCAAAGTTTGGCAAATGACTGGAAATGTGAGATGAAAGAAAGGATTTGGGGATAATATCAAGATTTCAAACCCAAGACTGGGGTTAAGTTTGCAATAGTCAAGTTTACAAGAGAGAAAGTTTGTGATGAGAAAGACAATTCAATTTTAGACATATTAAATTTAGTAAGTCTCTGCAACATCCAGTTTGAAATGTCTAACTGGTCATTATTCAGTCACCAAGGACTAAAACTGGATGTAGAAATCTATGAATTAATCTGCATAAAGATGGAAATGCAAAAATTCCACATTGGTAACCTGTAGGAGAAAAAAGCTTCATTTGAAGATATTCAGTAGGATAATGGTGTAAGAAGGCAAATTACAAAGCATTGAAAGTAGATGGTGAACAATTAGAAACAGAGGCATAGGCACCTATTTCAAAAATGTGAGCAGAGATAGGGAGATGAAAAGGGTTAAGGGAAGGTTTTTCATTTGTATAGAAGGAACCATCCATAAAATGAGAGGATTCAGCTAGATAATAATCTGCATGACTAATTCAACTAAATCAGAAGTTTAAATTTTAAAAAATTTGGAGGTTTTAGTGAAGTAAATGCAGTGTTCAATGAGAATCAATTGTTAAATGGCAACTAAAAATTTTATTGCTTAGAGTCCATTAAAAACATACCACTTAGGACTAAGAAAGTGAGCATCCCAATCTATTCTATTCTACCTGGATCAAAACACATTCAGAATACTCTATTCAGCTCTAAGAACAATTTTGGAAAAACATTGATAAAACTACTTAGAGTCCAGAAAACAGCAGAGGTATAATGGTAAAGGGCTTCAAGATCATGCCATATGAAGAAATGGGACTATTTGGTCTCAAGAATGATAGACTCATATACTTAACAGCTACAAGGAACCTCAGAAAGATAACATAAAACACAGCAGTAAGGCCACATACCACAACATGCCTTTGTCTATCAGCACAACTGTTCATTTATAAAAACTGTTCTGTTGTAGGTTTGATACTGAAAACTTTTTCCATTTGTGTCCAATGAAGTTTTTACAGTTTAACTTGTGTACAATAAATTACCAGGTTTTTAAAACCATTTTGCACTCTAAAAGAGTTGTGGAGTATGCAGCTATGAAGGATGGTTGATTACTCATAAGGGGTTCATTGTAAGCTCACACCTAATTTAACTAAGTTGAGATTTGTTATGTACCTGTTATTGCTTATTACTCTTAACAAAACAGATCTTTTGTTGCATAGTGTTTCTTAAAAAAGACTTTGACAGTGTGTTAATAGGTGCAACTAATTAAAAATGTATTCTAAAATGTAATCTTAAAAAAAATTCTTGGATTATGAGTTTAAGTCCTGTGATGGAGATTTGCAAGATGAAAGGAGAGCCTTGTTCTGGATTGCAGAAGGATAGCAATAGAGTTCCAAAGTCCAGCTAGAGGATACATAGTAGAAGCAATAATTATACAAAACTTAAGAATGCAAAATTATTCATCTCCTAGGGTGAAGTGTTAACATCTAGATCCCTTCAGTTTTCAAAACTTTGATCTGCATAATAATTTGCTAGGTACAGTAGATTAATGGAGACTACTTGCAGGTGCTAAAATTCTTGTTTTTTTCTGTCCACATGTAAAGTTAAAAGGAAAACTACAGGTATGTCCTAGTGATTTCATCTTCATTATGGGAGGTCCTCCTTCCTGGTTCATGATATTCTCAGGCCCATACAGATGGTTATTATAGTTTCTTTGGCATGGAAAAATGTGCAGTTAAACACCCCCTCCAAACATACACCCATTCCTGCATTGTAGTTTTCTTATATGAAGCATTTTCTCCTATTTTCCAGAGGACTACATACTAGAGTGAAGGCTAAGTTATTTTGTAGAGTGATTAGCATCCTATCATTTAACAAAAATAATGAAAAAAAAAAAAAAAAAAAAAGCAGTAGGTTCTACTTTCCTGACATCTTCAGGCAAAGGTTATTATTACAGACAAATCTTGCTAACTACAGTATGGTCACACTGCTTCCCTCCAAGGTCTTTTCCAACACATACCTGTGAAAGTCTATGACATGCTGGCAGGTAGAAAGAGTGGAATCATTAGATTCCAAAATGCACTGGGGAAATATGAGGGAAGCCAATACTTAGCACAGTGTACCTTGCAAAAGAAGTACTTAATAAATGCTTTGTGAAAGTGAGTTAAAAATAGGTTCCACAGGAGGCATAAGAGAATGGAATCAGATATTTGTTTTACCTTCATCTGCCTGTTTTTTGGAAACATCCTTTCTCCTAATTTTAACCTCCAATATAACCACATTATTTAGGACTAGACAAAAAACAAAGGTTCCATAAATATGTTTAAAATATTTCATAAACTATAAGGCACTATATAAACTTAGCCACTTGCTTAGGATGAAAAACGATATAACAGTAAAAAACATCATTCCTCCTCTTAAGCAAGTGACTGAAGTTTCTATCCAGAGCAGATGAACTAAGATAGTCCAGAATTTGAGATAACAACTCTACCAAATGTGATTAAAGCCTAACCAAAGTCACACTTAACATAATGAAAATGACAAAAGGGGAAAACCAAGACCACACTTGTTTAAAAGCAGCAATTTTATTGGCAATTTTTTTTTCCTGCCCAATCCCAAGATGCTGCTACCCCCACCCCAACATGACTCTTCTCATTTTTGAAAACTACAATTAATATCTATAGAATGCCAACTCTTGGATGTGCCCCAACTCTTCCATTTCTCCAACATTATCCAGAAGCAGCTCCTTGGAGCCCCATTCTTATAGAAAAAGGAAAAATAGGGAAGAAAATAAAGACTAAAAGAAAAAAAAAATGGTAGTAACTTGCCACAAAGTTCAATCCCAAGTTTCTTCACCAACCAATACAAAACCTCCAAAATAAGGTCAGTAACACAACAGACGTGCATTTGCATCATGAATTGTTTTGAAAGTGTATACACCTTCATGGACTCAGACCAGGTCTTCCCATCCAAGAGAAAGCGCCTGTTCTCCAGTCCCTGTCCCTCTGACCTATTACAATAGTAATAAATAACCATAAGGCCACAGGCAGCTCTGGTGTCTGACCTGCCCTTTGCCCACTGCTACCGCCGTGGAGCCAGTTCCATCTCATAGCCCTCTGTCTTCATGTCATTGAGCCCCAGCTCCTCATTCTGGTCAAATGTGCGTTTGTAGCGCTCCACCTTCATCTCTGGGTCCTCCTCAGGGGCATACACATTCTGACAGACAGAGAGTAATCATCAGTGATTGTGCACTTATTCTAACAGGATCTTTTCCCTTCTACCTCCAAGCCCTCACCTCCCAGGAACTCAAGAGTTGCTATGTAAGGAATCCATTTTCTAGGTTGAGTCTGACCAGAGATCAGCAGCCTCAGGGTAATGACTGAATGGCATCATCCAGGCCAAATTTTAATATCAGGAAGTAGGTGAGGCTCAACTATGGCAACCTCCCAACTCCTTTCATCTTCTTTCCTCACTACTGGCAAAACCTTCTTTCCTGTTCACTTAGTAAGGCGTGAGATGATAATAAAGTTCAAACTGTGAACGGGAGCATCAGTAACCTTAAATTATTCCTTTCTCTTAGATCCCTGAATAGCAGAAATGACATCCTCCTCAATCCTCACATACTCTGCTGTGAGTGAATAAGATTAGCATGCCATCTGTGAAAGGCTGCCAATCACTGGACTAGCTCTTCCCTAATGGTTACAGGCAGATGGGGGAAAAATGCCATCCAGATCATGCTTTGTGCCTTGCTTACTCCAACATTACCCAAAGGAGTTCAATTCATTTTGAGAGCTAATTCTAAGACAACAGTCCAACCCTCATTGCACTGTTAGCCTAGAAAAAAGCTTGAAAAAGCTAGAAAAAGGCTTGTTATGTGCCGAACATAAAGAGCTTAATGCTAAAGCCAGGCAAAACATACCTGTAAGTAGCTGTTTCCTGCTGGATCATCCAGAATAAAGTGAGCATTCATTTTACCCTCTATAATCTAACAGCAACAAAAAAAGGAGAAATGCAAGCATTAATTTTTTTTTTTCCTCTTGTAACTCCTGGAAGTGGGGACAACTATAACTACTGTCACTACTATAATGAATAAGATGGACCTAATGCTGCTGAACTAAGCCAGCATGTGACCTTTTACATTTCTCAATCCAGAAAGATATATAAGGAATGTGAGGCATGAGTGGGTCTTCATGTGTTCACAAGAGCAGTGCTCTCACTATGGCCCCTTACTTGATCCAGCTTCTGGTTAAATTCCTCCAACTTTTCTGTGCGATCAGGGTTGGAGCTGTCACCCAGTGTGAAGGGGTTCCTGGTCACCTGTAATGATACAAACTTGAAGGTAAGGCTCCCAAAGTATCAGGAAAGCAGCCTGGTTAGGGCTGAGAAGATTATCCAAAAAGTCTGGCTCATTCTCTAACCACCCTATTCTTTTTTGTTCTATTTTACTAGATAAAAAAGAGAGCTCATTTAAGAAGTCTGCAGAACTTGAATTATAGAAGATAATACCATTAAAAATCAAGAGAGGAGGCAATGAAGTAAAGAATAGAACAATGGACCAAGTCAGGAAAGGCTTAATTCTCAAATTCTACCTCAGATACTTCCTGGTTGTGTGACCTCAACAAGTCACTTAACCTCAGTTTCCCTTGGTTTAGTTATTTATAAAATAAGGGGCCAGATTCAATATCATAATGGCTCAAATTGATTCTGGAGCAGCAAAGCTGACAAATGGTTGGGGTGGGGGAAGGATAAGGGGAATTTTCCACCAAAATACCAGCACCCTTGAAGGCAGCAGCAGCAACTCAAGAGTTTTCATCCCACAAATGCTAAAGGAGCCAGACAGCTGGTCCGAAAGAGATACAAGAGATCCTTTGCTGGCAATGAACTCCATTGCCCAAACATAGTTCTGGGTCAAAATTCTGAGCAAAAAAGTATTTTAGGACATCAGCTCTTGCAGCCAGAGGGGAGCAAGGGGACTGGTCACAATTTCAGGGTACAGAATGGGTGCTTGTAGTCACTCACAATAGAGCAGGGAGCCTTGGTCACACTTTCAAAGCAGAAAGAAGCACTAGTGCGATACAAAAAAAAAAAAATGTGAAAAGACAGTCAAAAGTAATAAAAGCACAAAAAATATTGATGAAAAGAATACTTTTTAAAAATATAATTAGCCAAATGGTAAAAGAAACACAAAAATCTACTGAAGAGAACTCTTTAAAAAGAATTGGGCAAATGGAAAAAGAAGCACAAAAGCTCACTGAAGTAAGTAATTCCTTAAAAATTAGAACTGGACAGCTGGAAATTAATGACTGCATAAGACCTCTAGAAACATCAAAGTCAAAAGAATGAAAAAAAAAAAAAAAAAAGTAAAATATCTCACTGGAAAAACAACTGACCTAAAAAATAGATCAAGGACAAGTAATTTTAAGAATTGTTAAGACTACCTGAAAGCTATGATCAAATCAAATATCCTAAATACAACATATTTTTTTAAATTACAAAGGAAAACTACTCTAATTATCCTAGAACCAAAGGAAAAAATAGAAATTGAAAGAATCTACTAATCATCATCTTGAAACAAATCCTAAAATGAAAACTGTCAAGAATATTTTAGCCAGGGGCAGCTAGGTGGTGCAGTGGATAGAGTACAAGCCCTGAAGTCAGGTCAGAGCACAAGCCCTGAAGTCAGGAGGACCTGAGTTCAAATCTGGTCTCAAGACACTTAACACTTCCTAGCTGTGTGATCCTGGGCAAGTCACTTAACCTCAATTGCCTCAGCAAAAAAAAAAAAAAAGAATATTTTAGCCACATTTCAAATCTCCTAGGTCAAAGAGAAAATACTGCAAGCAGCCAGAAAGAAACAAGTCAAATATCGTGGAGCCACAGCCAGGATTTAGCAGCTTCCATTCTAAAGGATCAGAGGATTTAGAATATTATATTCCAGAAGGCAAAGGCGCTGGAACTACAACCAAGAATCATCTACCCAGAAAAACTGAGTATAATTCTTCAGAGGAAAAAAACCTATTATTTAATGAAATAGAGGACTTTCAAGTACTCCTGATGAAAATACAAGAGCTGAATAGAAAAAATGACTTTTAAATACAAGACTCAAAAGAAGTAGAGAAAGGTAAATATGAAAAAAACATAAGAAATTCAATAAGGCTAAACTGTTTACATAGCTATACAGAAAGATGATACTTATAACTGCCCTGACTTTGATTTGTATGACACTAAATAAGTAAATTAATTTGGCAAGAAT
This sequence comes from Myrmecobius fasciatus, assembly GCA_023553655.1. Taxonomy (NCBI): domain Eukaryota; kingdom Metazoa; phylum Chordata; class Mammalia; order Dasyuromorphia; family Myrmecobiidae; genus Myrmecobius; species Myrmecobius fasciatus. The sequence continues at coordinate 714,633 of JAJPUD010000301.1, forward strand.
TGTTATTTTTAATTAATATTCACTTGGCCTATCCATGAGCAATTGATATTTTCCCAATAACTCAGATATGACATTATTTTGTGAAGTGTTTTGTATCTGTGTTCATATAGTTCCTAAAATGATACAAATTGAAATGAGCAGAACCAGAACACAGTATATATAAGTAACACAAATATTATATGATCATCAATTGTGAATGACTTGGCTATTCTCCGAAATATGGTGATTCAAGGTAATTCCAAAGGACATAATAATGAAAAATGTTATCAACCTCAAAGAAAGAATTGACAAGAGTCTGAAAGCAGATTGAGGTATACTTCTTTATTTTTCTTGGGTTTTTGTGGAGGGAGTTGAGGCTCTGTGTTTTCTTTTGCAACATGACTAATATACACATATATTTTGCATATCTTCACATGTATAATCTATGCCAAATTGCTTTCCTTCTCAATGTGGGTGAGAGGGAAAAGGAGAGAATTTGGAACTCATTTTTTAAAAAAATATTTTAAATGTTTTACATGTAATTCAGAAAAATAAAAGAAAAAAGATAAAAGAAAATTTTTAAAAACACAGTAAAAGATGCCAAGTTAAAAAAAAAAAACTGACATAACGGAATGTGTGCCTGTAGGAATTAAGAGCAAAAGAGGAGAACTTAAAAACAATATGAACTATGGTGGCAAATAGCAATGAAAATGAAAAAATAATAAAAATTAACAAAGGTCTTGGAGAAGAGAGAATAAACATGTGCAAGAAGGTTCACACAGCAGAGATGTAGGGGGAACTACTGGGACAGAATATTGTTCACATTTTCATAGAAAGCTTCTATATCAAATAATTTAACTTATAAATTTTAATTATTTTTCTTTATCACAAGGAAAGATTCAATTTGGATTAGGGAGGAGAATAACTGTGATATTAAGATGAAAGTAATTAAGAAAAGAGGGGGAGTATGTGTGTATAGAAGTATGGCTGTGATATTAAAACAAAAGCTATTAAGAAAAAGGGTGTGTGTGTGTGTTTAAAAATCTATAGGCCTAATCTCAAATTATACTCAGGGCAAAGGAATTCCTGAATAGGGGAAAATGTTCTTATCTCCAGTGCTTCTCTCAGTACAAGTGCTGGGCTAAACCCTACACAACTTACCAGATCACAGATATCTTTCAGCAGTCCTTCCAAGGTGGTAAACTTGCCTCCAAGGGCACCCATGCCTAGCTCAAATTCCAATTCTGGGATTTCCACACTGCATGTCTCAGACTATAGAATGAGAAAAGAAATAAAACCTTAAACTAAGAACAGGGATAGAAAAGCTGAGTATCTCTGTGTTGACCATGAAAACATTTCAATCTCAACTATTCCAATTTCTTCCAATCCATGGCAAAGGTTACAGACCTAAATAAATGGAGTCTAGGGACAGACAGAATCAAATATACTCTCATAATTACAGTATTTACATCATCAATCATCTTGCTAAAAAAGGGTAGTAAGGAGAGGCCTACAAATTATGTTTAAGGTTAAATGAATGGGCTTATGCATCACTTTTGCCCTTACTAGGCCCTTAAAATTCCTTTACTACCCATAACCCCAAAGATAATATGCTTAAAGAAAGTTCTTTCCCCCTTCAAAAACAGGGAAAGAGGTTGCTCATACAACCTTAAGGAAAGGAAAATATTCCTACCTTTTCCAACCTATTCTCAGAAAAAAGGAGAACAAAGCAGCTTCACTAGCAAGTAGATAAAAAGAAGAGTCAATGTCATGATCAGGCCTACCTTCAGTATATCCCTGGTCATGTCTGAGGGATCGGTGATATGAAGGGTGATCCTGGTGCCCAAGGGCTCTACTGCTCCACTTGATTTTACCTACACACCAAATTCAGTCAATAAAGAGAAGGGGCTTGCAAACCAGAATTGAAAGGAGTCCTTATGAATCAAGGATTTCCCAAAAAGAAGCCTATGTTAGAGAAAAGGTATGAACTAAATCCAACCTGTTCCTTTCAAAGTTCCCAAGAACAGGAAAGAGATCAAGCATACACTAAGAGATAAACGGAAATTTTTTTTTAATCAGAAATGGAGGCTGTTACACTGTGCCAATTAGAACCAGGGGTAGTTAAAGAGTAGACCACATACACTCCCAAAAAGAGGTATCACCTTTCCTCTAAGAAGGAAGTATCAACCAAAAAAGAGGTTAGGCTTTCAGATCTAACCAAGCAGTCTTGAACTCAGCTTTCATGTAACTATTCCCTAAAGAACCAACCCCATCCCTGCTAATGATCTAGAAAAGAGAAACAGTACAAATAGTCCCTTCAGAAAATATTTATCTCATCTCTCCCTTAGGAGGGCAGGGGGTCCAATTTAAAGCCTACCTCATTAGTCCGGTGCCCACAATTCTCACAATTTGTCGCCATGATGATAACCTCTTTAAAATGGGGGATTTCTGGAAAGGGGGGTTAAGGAAATCTGTCTTCTGTATAGCAAAATCATCCTCCAAAAGGCTAATAGTAAAGACAAAGACACTTGTCATGTGCTAGGTCAAATTGCCTAAAGAAGTTAATTCAGAGAGCAAGCCTCTGGGCAGTTGTAATTGTCCAGAGTGCATTTCATGTTAGGCAAGGTTTCCAAACCACAGTGACTCATAAAATGTTGGAGAAGAAAAAAGCCACAGGAAAAATAAATTGAGAGGAAGAGTCAATGACTGCATTTCCTCTCTGAACGCAACGGCCAGGATCTGCAATACAACACATGCTTTTCTTCAGATACATCTTCTCTGGCCTCTAAATGGTTTCTTCCATCTCCTAGACAGAAGAACTCATGACTCCACAAAAGATACGCACTAATTTCATGTTGGTAGTGGCAGGAGCATTGCACTCTGGGCAATTTGTGTTGAATTGTAATACCTGGAATATGGGGTAAAGACAAAAAGTGAGTTTCCCAGGCAGAGGATATTCATAACAAAAACGGTCACCTATATCCCAAGAGAGCCAGCAAAAACCCTGGATCAGTCCAGCCCACCCATGACCCCATTCCTATGCACCTGTCCAATGGGGCTCAATTTGACTCACTTCATTCCTGAGATCTTCCACAGGGTCAGCGGACTTCTCTTCTGGTTCTTCAATCTGGAAAAGAAATGCAATTACATTTTATTAACATTTTATCCACTCAGAAAAAGGAAAAAAAGATTCTATATTTAACAGAAATGCTTTGGAACACTATTTCTGGTCTTATATAACCTTAATCATTCACTTTCACCCCAATAAGAAATCTTAGAAAATAAAATCAAATGCTTACAACTTTTGAAATAGGGAATGTAGGGCATAATTGGACAATATTAATAAAAGTACAAGTATCTCAAATAATTTTTAGCTTGCTAAGGATGAGGTGGCTTCTCCTTTTCCTCACTATTCACCTTGAGCCCTAGCATGTCCCCCTGCTGAGGAGTCCTGATGTAATGTGTGATCACCAGAGCATCATCTTTCCGAGGCGCATAAGGATTCTCCACAAAGCTGTTCCCTGAGGGATCATCAATGATCTATCATTTGGATAATAAAAAAGACAATAAGTTCAAGAAGAAAATGTTTTAGACTCTACCATCATAGGAAAAAAAAAAGGGGGGGGACCTCTTCTTTCCAGCCTCTCAAGGGTAAGATTAAATATGGGGTCTTGTAGCTTCTGCTCAGGATAACAGTACTACTCACAAAAGTGAATGGGGAGTCCACTCGCTTGAGCTGCTTCAACTTGGCAATAAACTCATCAATTTTCCCAGCCATGGTTTCTCCTTTTGCCTATCATGAATATAGAGATAAGAGACTCTGTTGTCTCAATACCTAGCTCCATGAGGTACACATTTTAATTAAGAAGCTTTCAAAAGAGTAGCCCAACAAAAGAAAAACATCTAGTAAAACTGCTAAAAGATTTTAAGAGAAAACCTAGAGGTTAAAATTTAAATCCAAGCCAAGACTGATTTTAAAGGGCCTTGCTCTAATAGTTGAAATCAATTCAGCAAACACTAGGCACTAGTTCTACAAAGACAAAAATAAGTTTCTAGTTTCAAAAAACTGACATTCTATTCTGAATATAACTTGTACTCAGAGAAGATATAAATTAAGTAGAGAAGAGAGGTAGAAGGGAAGGTAAATCAAGGGTTTCTCAGAAGAAGTAGCACTTAAGTTTCACTGAATGAGTTTCATTGAATTCCAACACTGATTCAGGGATTGCTTTTATGAACAGGATACTAAATATCACAGAGCTGTGACTGACACATAAGAGCTAGTCCTCAGGTTTACTGAAATCTGATACTCCACAACTTACCCTTCGGGCTGGTTGATCTTGTTCCAAACCAGAGATAGCTCTACTAATTAATCCTTCAACAGTGGTCAGAGCTGATGAAAAACATCAAAGGAAGAAATGTCAGCTATCCTGGATTTCATTTCCCACCTAAACATAATTCTTCATTCACCAACAAAGTTCAAAGAAGGAACTGACAATATACTAAGAAAAAACTGATGTATATTTCCTTTGTTTGGGATAGTTCCATATACTCAGACTCACCTCCTTTTTGGCTGAAAGCGGGAATCTCAAAGTCTAACTCTGGGATCCTTGCTGTGGCACAATCTGTTTTTACCACCTCTCGGTTCATATCCTAAGCAGAGAGAAAAGGTCACAGACCATAACTAACAGCAACATTGTCTCTTCCCCCAGACCCAAAGATGGAGAGATAAACCTTGATTCCTTCCAGTTTTCATTTCAATTAATATAACTCATAGTTTTAGAAATCAAGAGAATTTAGCAGGGAATGGAATGATCTAATACAGGGGCATCTAGTTATTGAGATGTTGGTGTAGGAAGGGTATGCTGTCAAGGGCCTTTCTAGAATAAATATTACTCAACATGAGCACCTGCCCTCCCCTCCCACCTTACCTCAGGGACCCTAACAGACAAGGTATAGCGAACACCCTGTTCCTGGATCCTGCCTGCAGATTGAATCTCCGTGTTGGACCAGCCACAATGTTCACAGGAGAAGGAGCTCACAATGATTTCTTTGAAGAAGGGAATCTTGGTTAGTAGAAGGCGAGTCATCCCCTGGATGGATCAGACCCCAGACAAAGAAAGGTGAGGCTCCTTCCCCAAATGTCCTATTCCCTCATCTCCAAACTGTACCCCAAAGAGGTAGTCCTCAGGATCATTTCCCACCTCACTCCCCACTGTTTTCTAAAATCTCTAGTTTCTTCCCTATCTTAAAAAAAGGCATTTAAACTCTACTACTCCCTCAAGCTATGCAAAAGTCATAGGGGGAAAAAAAAAAAAGGTCTCTACTCATCAACTCTACCACCTGTCTCTCTCTTTTCAACCCCTTGCTATCTGGCTTGTGACTCCAAAGGACTGAAACTACTCTCTAAAATCAGCAATATCTTTTTCCTGCTAAATCTAATGGCCCCTTCTTACTGCTCATCCATCTTGAATTGTATGCAATATCTGACCCTACTAACAACTACATCTTCTATAGACACTACCCTGATAGTCCTCCTCCTTGCCTGGCCTGTCCTTTTCAGTGTCTCTGCCGATAACTTGGCAAGACATTGATTTCCAACCTGTTTCCTCACATGTAAAATGAAGAGGGGAGGGATGTAAAAATGGGTCTCCAAACTTCCATCCTGAGCCTCTTTCCCTCATTCAACATTCCTCCTCAGCCATCTTACCAGCACCCACAATTCAACCACAACCCCATCGTAGATGACTCCCAATCCATGTATCCAGCCCTCATCTCTCTCCTGAACTCCAGTCCAGAATCTCCACCTCGATGCCCCAAATCTGACTGCTAATCACAGTATGTTAAAAACCAAATCCATGGGACAGCTAGGTGACACCAATGGATAGAGCACCAATCCTGAAGTCAGGAGGACCCGAGTTCAAATCTAGCCTCAGACACTTAACACTTCCTAGTTGTGTGACCCTGGGCAAGTCACTTAACCCCAATTGCCTTAGCAAAAAAAAACCCACCACCACCACCACCAACAACAACAACAACAAACCCATTCTCTTTCCCAATAAAGCCACTCCCCTTCCAGTTGGGGAGTTACCTTTCATCCTCAACTCTTTTCTCTCACACATTCCTCACACCTAGTTTTCTTACTCTTCTCAATTCTGTCTCCACAACACTTCACATCCTTTCCTTTATCCACCCACGCTACAAATACCCTAGTTTTTAGGTGTCCTTATTCTCTTGTCCTGTTGCAATATCTTCTTAATGGGTCTTCATGTTTTTAAGTATTATCTCCCCAATCCATACTCCGTACAACTGGAAAATGAATATTCTTAAAGCACAGATCAAAAAGTCACTTTTCAAGAAGCTCCAAGATTCTACAATCTTTAAACTAAGTCATCCCCCCCTCCCCTAAGAAAAGTGTCCATGAATAGATTTCAGGGGGTCCATGAAGCCGAATGGGAAAAAAAAACCTCCAATTTGAAACTAAGCATTTCCTTCAATTATGACAGTAAGCAACAAAACATTCTAATATGATCAGTACCTATGACTGTCACCAATAAAAGTCACAAATATTTTCATATCCCATTAGATTGTTTCATATCTCAAAATAATGTTTATGCCAACAACTACTTCAAAATTACTGGTTATTACACGCTATTAAATTGACTGAAGTCTTCCTGTCCACAAACTGTGCTTCCTTTGTGGTCCCACATATTCTGGGTTATGTATTTAAAACCATTATTCTGAAGAGATCACTGGTTTCGTGAGACTGACAAAGAAAACCTGACACAAAACATTAAAAACCTTTACTCTGCAATAAAATGTAAATTCCTCTGTTTGGGATTTTGAGGCCAACACCTGGGTCGAGACCATCTTTCCAGGATGATAATCCATCATTTTTCCCTCACACACTGTGTTCTCCTGTCCAAACTCGTCACTTCCAAGTGTAAGCACTCCGGGTCCCCCCCTCCCGAGTGCCGCATCCTGGAGGAAGAGACCGTTCCAGACGCTCCCGATGAGGGTGTCTCTCTTACCCCCTTCCCCTCCCCGGAAAACTTTGTTCGGCACAAGCCAGTGTTTACTCGAGCAGGCCATATTTCCTTAGTTGTCATCACACGTGGCACACAGCAAGAGCTTAATAAATGCACCTACGGCTGTTCCCTTCTACCAACACCCAGATCCTCGGCTACTACAAAGGCAGTCCCGGCGCGTATGAAGGAGTCTGGCCTATCGAAGTCTGGCCCCGGCTCCCCGGCCGCCCCCAGCCCCTGGCCTCACGTTGCCATAACAATTCATGCACAGGGACTCGATCTCCGTAGGCTGCTGCTCCTCATCCTCGGCGCTGATGGGATGGAACAGATTCCCGGAAGCGAGGGCGGGGCCCCCGGGAGGCCCGGAGGCGGCGGCTGTTGCGGACCCCGGCCCTACCCCGGCCGCGACACCAGGATCCAGCGCCCGGAGAGCCGACATCGCCACCACGTTAGTCCCAGCCGCCTCCACTTCCGGCTTCCGCCCCAGAGGAGCAGCCACACCTCCCTTTCATAGAAACTTCCGGCGTGTGAAGATTACTGCCCCGTCTTAAAGGGCCCGCTGGCATATAAAAGTTTGTGGAGAGGCGGGAGAAATTACGTACGTCCGCCGGAAATGTCTGAGAAAATGCATATATCTGCCGGAAGTGCCTGTAAAGAGATGATAAGAAAAGGAGGACGCTAAGCATAAGCTCCGCCCATGCCGCGTCGAAATCTAGGCATTTCCCCTCCCCCAAGTTTTTCCCAAGTTTTATTGGACTGTGCTTGCACCCACTTCCAAGTTAAAGTGAAAGTCCTCCTTTCTTCGTAAATCTTTCTTTCCAGATTTTCCAGAGCTTGATCGAGGCTACCTTTGCCCCGAAGCCCCAGGCCTCGGCTATGTTTCCCTGGGCTTCTCTTGTGCCTACCCCGGTAGAGGGCCGGAGGGAGAAGCAGCCCCTTTTTCCCGGCCGGCAGCAGCTTCTTCTCAACCACTCCATTCTCTCTGGGGGTTTTCCAGCCTGACCTTATACCTCCACCCATAGTTGAGTCCCCTGGCCGAGAGTCTTCAGCTGCTTCTCAGTTTAAGCTGTTACCTTCAATGCCTCTAGGCATTACTACAGTGAAGAGAAGTGTGGATATGAAATTAGGAAGAGCCGAGTTCAAATGCTACCTCAAATGCTTGTTAACTGTGTTACCCTGGCTACTTAACTTCTCACAGCTTGAGTTTCTTAGGCTGTAAAATGACGATAATAAAAACGCCGATTTCCAAGGGTCATTGTGAGGCTCAAAGACTCCCTGCTTCCGTTCACCTTGGATTGTTATCCTTTCCATGGCAGCAGTTCCCAACTATTCAAGTCCCTGAGCTCATCCCCCGGTCCTTTTTTTCCCCCGAGGCAATTAAGGTTAAGTGACTTGCCCAGGGTCACACAGGTAGAAAGTGTTAAATGTCTGAGACCACATTTGAACTCAGGTTCTCCTGACTTCAGAGCTGGAGCTCTATCCACTGCGCCACCCAGCTGCACTTCCCCCCCCCCCTTTCTCTGGAGAAAACGGGACTCAAGTGTCAAGTGTCAACACCCCTCCTCAACACCTCCGAGCTCCTTTACAACTTCATAGACAGCAACTTTTTTTTCTATCCCAGAAGATAAAATGGTGCTTCTCAATCTGATCCCCCTCCCGTATTCAGGGATTTGTTGCGTCGTTCATTCTTTCTCTTGCTTCCTTATGCATATGTTCTGGTCTTGCCTATCCTTCGAAAACAAACAAACCAAACATCTCCCTTTCAGCTAAAACCGTTTACATTCGTAGGATTCCGCCATCAGACAGCAGATTCAATCCTCAGCTCCTTCCAATCAGATCCCTCCACTGAATACCATTCTTTCAAAGGGCAGCAGGGATCTCTTCTCAGTCTGACAGTTTTTCCCCTTCAGGCTACATTCTCTTTTGGACTTTTTTATGACAAAGATGCTGCTGCATACATCATAGCCAAAATTGCTTTGACATTTCGATGTTTCTAACGCATTTTATATACAATTCCCTTTTTAGAGATGAGGAAACAGAGGCTCAGAGAGCTTGTGAGTTGCCCGTGGTCACATTGTTTGTGATAAGTGTTTGAAATGGGATATATGCCTGGTTCTCTCCTGACTAAATGGCAAGATTCTCTTTTCCATTGCCTTGGTTTCAGTTACTCAGTCTGATTTGTTAGTTCATTATCTTCACCCTGTCTCCAAAGCTAGACACTCTTCTTTATACTCTGCCCCTTGGTCATCTCATCCAATGTCATAGGTTCAATTATAGCCACTATGTGCTTGACTCCCTTATAAATAACCTTATATCTGGTAGTCCAGCCCTTATTTCTTTTCTGAATTCCCATCCTTCATTGTCATCTTCTTGTTGGACATCTCCATGTGAATGTCCTGGTATCACCTTCAAGCACAACATTTTTTTTTTAACTGAAATTATCTGTTAAGTCAGCTTCTGCTGTCATCTTTGCTATTTCTGTTGATGGCACTCCATTTTCCCTGCACCCTTACCCCCAGTCACCTACACTCCAAATTTCAGTTAGCTTTGTCTCTCACTTCTCCCACTCTGATCCTGGCTTCTGAGAAGTCAAAGAGTTTGTTAAATCCTATTAGCATAACTTCTCTTGAATCTCTCCTTTTCCATTCTTACTGCTATAGCCTCCAATTCAGGCCAAAAGCCTTTTATACAATTTAAGTAGGCTCCTCACTAGTCCTTCTGTCTCCACTTCTTTCACCTTTTGAACCATCCTTCACAGAACTTCCATAATAATCTTCCTAAGGTACATCCTCTGACTCAGAAGCCTTCACTTTCTCTCCTGTGCAGCATTGTACAATAGAAGGGGTGGGTTTGGAGTCCTAGCATCTAGGTTCAAATCTCATGTTCTTTGGTCCAGTCTCTTCACCTCTCTTGACCTGTTACCCCATCCGTAAAATAAGGGGATGAAACTGGATAACCTCCAAAGCACCTAGATGTTCAAGGTGGTAGAGTGTATAGAAGGCAAGGGCCTGGAGTCAAGACCAGAATTCAGTCAACTTCAGATGTTTGTGTGTCACATAACCTCAGTCTCCCTCAGTTTTCTCAACCGTAAAATGAAAATAATAATAGCACTATCTTCTCAGGTTGTTGAGAGGATCAAGTAAGAAAATATTGTACATATAATAGGGCAGCTAGATGGTGCAGTAGATAGAGCTCTTGTGTTCAAATATGGCCTCAGACCTTAATGCTTACTAGCTGTGTTTCCCTGGGCAAGTTGTTTAATCCCAATTGCCTTGCAAAAATAACATCAACATAATAGATGCTACATAAATGTCTGTTTCCCTTCCCCTTCTTCCCAGGTTTTTTTCCAGCCTCAAGTATATTAGCTCAATAATTGACCAAGTCCTTAGACTTGCAAAGTTCTTACATATGTTATCACATCAACATGGTATTTATGGCGCCTCATAATCTGATTCCACCCTATCCCTCCTGTCTTGCTCTGTACTTCTCTTTCTCAGGTATTCTGTTTCAGTTAACCTGGACTACCAGCTGTTTCCCAAACTCAATGTGCCACCTACCACCCTCATACCACATCTTGTTATTAATGAGTATCTTTAGAAATAGTCTAGAGAAGTCCTTTAGGAATTTGTCTTTCATGGCTCTCTTCAACAATGAGATGTTTCAAACCAGTCCCATTGTTCAGTGGTGAAGAAAGCCATATACACCCAGGGAGAGGCCTGTGGGATCTGAGTCTGGACCACAACATAGCATTTTCACACTATTGATGTTTGCTTGCATTTTGTTTTCCTTCTCAGGCTTTTTTCTTGTAGATATGATTTTTCTTGTACAGCAAGATAACTGTATAAATATGTATACATATATTCAATTTGTTATGTATTTTAACAATTAACATGTATTAGACTTCCCGCCATCTAGGGGAGGGGTGGGGGGAAGGAAGGAAAAATTTGTAACAGAAAGCTTTGCAAGAGTCAATGTTGAAAAATTACCCATGCACATGTTTTGCAAATAAAAAGCTTTAATTAAAAAAATAATTTTTAAAAAAAGGAATTTGTCCTTGACCCTATGTTACTCATCATTCATATCATTTCTCTTAATTGTGGTCATTCCTCAAGGTTCTGCCCTAGAGCTTCTCTTCCCTTCAATATACTTTTTCACTCTTGGTAACTTCATTAACTACCATGGGTTAACTTGGATTAACATGGATTTAATTACTTTCCCTATTTTAGACTCACACTTAACTTATCTATTCATTTCATTTGCACTACTTCAAAATTCAGTTTGGATGCTACCTCCTCCATGAAGCCTTTCCTAATTCCCCCAACCAAAAGAATGTGTTTACCTTAGATTTTTTTTTACGAACTTTGGATCTCTCCTTTGCTCCCATCACAATAAGTACAAGTTTTATACTCAACTGTGAACATTTGGCATGTGCCACAATCAATTGAACAAGCATTTGTTAAACACGTGGTATATGCTAAGTACTTTGAACAGAAGACTTAACTCTTTAAAGGTAGGGATTGTCAAATGTTACTTTCTATTCCTAACACCTAGTATGCCTTACACATTTTTAACAGATGTCCTTCATTCTCCTTGCTCTCTCACCTCAATTTCTTTCAACAAAGAGATTTGTTATAGGATTTTTTATCAGGGTAAATGGGATGCTAACAGACAAAATAAAGAAAAGGCAGAAGTTCTTCACGTTTTCTGTGTCTAGTAACCCTGTCCTATTAAGGATGATCCTTGACCTGGGAAAGATTGATCATAAATAATTAACAGGGATTTGGTATCTAAGATTACTGAGGAGATAATAAGAGACAAACTAGTTGCCCTCTGTGATCTTGAGCCAACAAATCAGAACTTTGGTCCCAGGCAGATGTAAATAAAAAGCTCCTGTAAATGATTTTTAAAATAATCCTAGGAAACTATAGAGTGCTGTAGGAATGGAGACAGGTAAATGTTTTCTCAATTTTCAAAAAAGGGAAGAAGTCAAACTATAGCAACTTGAGTTTAGCTTCCATTTGTGGCAAAATTCTAAAACATATTGAGTAAAGAGATACTTTGTGAGCTTACCACATAAAATTAGGTAAATATTGATTTATCAGAAGGCTATCTGGTCTTATTAAGAAAAGGCCATGCCAAATTAATTTCCTTTCTTGACATGGTTACTAAACAGATTAGAGGGATTCCTTGGGGCTAGTGTAATTGAAGTTTAGCAAAATTTTAAAGTTATACATTATCCTTGTGGACAGCATTGGAGATATACTATAAATAGAAAAAGACAGTGGATTTGATTTTAAAGGACCTGTGTTCAAATTCTACCTCTGCCACTTTAACTTTTGTGTGACCTTGAGCAGGTAAATTATTTCTCTGAGCTATTTAATTACCTCTTCTAAGGGAGTTGTACTAGTCTCTAATACCTCTTCCAGCCCCAAATCTGTGATCCTATGCAGAGATATGAACCACAGTTAGATGGGACTCAGAAGTGGTTGAATAATTCAAACTCATCATTATGGGTACCTTTAGTGCTAGTCTCTAGTAGAGTGCTTCAGAACTGGTCCTTGGCTCTATGCTGCATATCATTCATGTCAGATCCCCTAACTGTGAGCATATTCCCCAAGGTTCTAACTAGGATCTTCTCTTCTCCTCTATACTCTCACTTATATCAAGCCCATCTCTCCCCTGAGCTTGATTCCCATCTCACCAGTTGCTTATTGGGTATTTCAAACAAGACTTCTCAAATTCAAATTGTCTAAAAACAAACTCATTAACTTTCTTTCAATAACCTCCCCTTTTCCAAACTTAACTATTTCTGTCAATGGGACCACTATCCTTCCAATATCTCAGGTTTGTAATCTTGACATGATTCTCAACTCCTCACTCTCCCTTATCCTGGGTATCAAATAAATTGTCGAATCATGCATTTCTATTTCCACACTATCTCTTGCCTCTAACCCCATTTTCTTCTTCCATAGCTACCACCTTAGTTAAGGTCCTCATTTCTTCTCTCCTGGATTATTAAAATAGCTTGATCTCCCTACCTGGAGTTTCTTCACAAACCTGTCCATCCTAAACAATGCAAAAAAAAAAAAAAAGAATTTTTCTTATGGATCCAACTGACCATGTAACTTCCCTGGTTAATTAACTCCAGTGACTTCCCACTGCCTCTAGATATGATTAGTGTCAAACTCAGATGTAAATAGATCCCTTTAAGCTGCATATTGATGTTTGCTGTTGAGTCATTTCAGTCATGTCCAATTCTTTATGACCCATTTGGGTTTTCTTGGCAAAAAAATACTAGAATGATTTGCCATTTCTTTCCCCAACTCATTTTGCAGATGAGGAAACTGAGGCAAACAGGATTAAGGATCTCCCAACTGCTAAGATCCTCCCTCCCAAACTACCTTGCATTTAACTAATTTGTACTATTTTACAATTTTTTTTGTATTTTTAACTTTACATTTGTGTTTTTACACAACACATAACACACAAAACTTACATATATAAAATATATGTATCTAAAACTCCATTTAAACTTATAACTTCATGACTTCAGGCTCTTGCTTTATCTACTGTCAATCACAAATTAACATTATGTTGTATTGTATTTTTATTTTATTAAACATTTGCAATTATATATTGATCTGGTTCCAGTAATTCTTCCGGTTACATCAGTCCACTGGGCCAAAAATTTAATACCTCTATTTTGGGATAAAATATAAACTCTATTAGGCTATCAAAGTTCTATATATTATCCTCAACCTATCTTGCTTCTCTGGACATTATTCTCCTTCCTATGGTCTGTGACCCAGTATAAAGTGACTTCTATTAAACAACAACAACATTCTATTCCTCCATCTCCATGCATTTGTTCTGGATCCTATACCAGATATGCATACCTGACTTATCTTTGCCTCATAGGATCCCTCACTTTTAAGATGCAATTCAAGCACCATATTCTTTATGAAGTCTTTCCTGATTCCCTAGTGGCTAGAACCCTCCCTCCCAAACTACCTTGCATTCAATTAATTTGAACTACTTTATATTTTTTTGTATTTGTTAATTTTACATTTGTGTTTTTGAACATATATAAAACATGTATGAATGTAGTGTGTGTGTGTGTATAATTTTATGATCCTAGTAGTAAAAAGGGATGAGTGGAGAAGAGGAAAGACAGTGATACATATATTCATATATTAAGGCTCACAACATGAAAAAAATAAGCTTATATCATGAAAATAAGTACGTATGTGTATATATGTGTGTATATTTAATTTTTCCCTATAGAATAGAAGGCCATTTTGAGAAGAGTTTTCTTTTCCATTCTTTGGACTTGTATTCTTAATTCTTAATAGTGTCTGGCATACAGTAATCACTTAATAAATGCTTGTTAATTAATTGATACTGAAACTGAAAATAAGAAGTGAAGCTTGCCCGTGGTTGCACAACTATTGAGTGTCTGAAGCAAGGTTCAAACCAAGGTCTTCTTGACATCAAATCAATTACCTCCACACTACCCACACCTTGCTGCCTCTCATTAACAAATGACATCGCCCTTCTGTACTCTCCTGAAACAACCTTTTTTTCATCTCTGCTCTCCACCTGCTAGAACTTTAGTGGGTGCTGCTGAAAGTGGCTGAGCCCAGGTTCCCTGGGGGGAGGTTTAGTTTGAGGGGGTGCTCAACAAGTTTCTTGTGGGAGCCAAAAGCTCCTGGATGCTGAAACATAGAACTCCCTCTGAAACAAAGGAAGCAGAAATGAAATCTAAGCCCAGAGTGTACAAAATGGGCCTTAGGCCAAAGACCAATCATTTTATCCCCTAGTGCAGCCCTCAAAAACTGTTGTAAAAATTTTTAAACTATCTTGCTTTATTAGCTAGCTCAAATGAATTAGTAGGTCAATAAGCTTAATGCATCTGACTGCATCTACTATAGTAACCAAGTGCCACCAGGTGGCATACTAACAAAATGGGATCAATTAATATAAATATCTGTAGAATATTCCTGTTCCTGTTCTTCATCAGTAGAGGGAATCTCTTGCCTGGAAATTTCTCGCACCAAAGAAATCCCAACTCTGCTTCGAGAATAAAAATAAACAAGTTATTCATGTGCCTCAAAGATAAGTTTTTGATATGGTAGTGTGTTGGAGATGCTTTTGCTTTGAGGAAAAGGGAGCTGGGGCTAGTTTCTACAATCTTTGCTTCCCTCCACCAATGTGACTGCTTTCAAATTGATCTTTAAGGACTACAATGATAGTTTTAAGCTGGGAGCAGGTAGGGGAGGGATTTGAAGAGAGCCTTAAAAAGGTGCAAAGTAACTTTTTAGAGCACCAGGTAGAATCTCTATCTGGGCTCTAATCAGAGCTCATTCACATTCACTATCTAAGTAGCATTAAGTACTTTTCCTCTCTGGTCTTCAGTTTGCTCATCTATATAATGGAGTGGGAACAGATATTAGATGGCTTATAAGGTTCTCCTCAAACCTCTAATTCTGTATCACATAATAAGTAAAGGAGGTTTCGAGGGAAACACAAGGACCAGAGATATGAAAGAGAGAACAGTCACTAAAAGTGGCATAAGATGCCATCAGGATAAAGGGAGATTGATAGCATATGATGCTGGGAAGAGCAATGATGGAGGATGCTGCTTTCATTCAACAGAAGCCCTAGTGTCGAAGTCCAGGGAATTCAGATCCTCTTGAAGAGCTGTTGACATGCTTGGTATAAAATGTTAAGTCTCAGCACAATGCTTAGGTTTAGTAATCACCTAATAGAGGCTTTTTTTCATTCACTAATAGGATTTTATTGAAAATAAACACAATAGAGTAGGAAAAGAAGAGATGGTTTCAGTCAAGACCGAATACCCTGAGTGGTTTTTCCAGGCTATGTCAGACCACTCTGACATAGAAAGGACTCTGGGGGAAGCAAAAGAAGCTTTATGGGACTAAGAGAAGAGCACTGGATTTGGGCTCAGACTCCCTGCTTTACTACGTCACAATTCTCTAGGCCTCAGTTGCCTTATCTGTAAAAATGAGGGAGTTGATTGTTATTTCTAATATCTTTTCCACACTAAATTAATGATCCTAGGAGTAAGAGGGGATGAGTTGAGAAGAGGGGAGGCAGTGATGATTTCAGTGCATTCATATGTTAACAAAACTCAACATGAAAAAAAAATAAACTTAAATCCTGAGGAAGGCATATATCTGTAACCAAGAAAGTTAACTAGTTCCAGGCAGCCTAGCAGGGGCTCAATGATAGAACAGAAGTCCAGCTTCAGATGTTTGAAATATATTGGGTCCTTTTTTGTACCTATACAAGGCCCATGTTGATCAGCTTCAAATCCAACAAGGCTCATATACATACACATAAATACACATACACACACTCTTCTCTTCTCCCTTTGATTCCCCATACAGCATCAGCTTTCATTAAAGGCATCGAGTCAGCCCTGTGGACCAGCAGCTGGCTAGAGGCAAGCACCCTGATCCAAGATGATCCCACTTAAGTAACCCCCATCTACCAGAGGCTTAGCAAGCAAGCTTACAGCTAAGCAGGAATCTTCAAGTAGCCTTTGCAACTTTGCTCCCTTGCCTGAGACTTCACTCCTGATTCATGAGTGGAGAGATGGAAAATATGGGTTTGCAAAGCCAGGAAATTGAAATGCATCTGGACAAGAGAACCAAATAAAAGGATTCTGACCCCAGAGGGAAGGGCAACCTTCTGGTCTGAAGGCACAGCCTCCGACATTGGGATGTCTGTGTCCTGCTTACACTCAGCCACCTTTGGTCCTGACCAAGGGATTGCTGTAGACTGGGGTTTGAGGACTCCCTAGAGGAGATATGGGGCAAAGGGTCCTGGGGTCCAAGGCCCATCTTCAGGGAGCCCCAGACAGGCCATGCCCCTGTCCTTGGAGATTGTAATGAATGTCTTCCCAAAGGGCATCGAGGCGGGATCTTAGCTCTCCTAGGACCTTCCTGTCCCCATCATCCCCCCGCAGCTCTGGAGAGAAGGCGCTGTGGGCAGGGGGAGGAGGAGCCAGCTGCTGCTGCAATTCCTCTGTTTCCCGGTCAATGGTCCTAGTGAAATCGGCAATCTCCTGAAGGGTATCCAGCCGAAAGGCCTCCAGCCGCTGCTGGACCTCCTTGGTCAGCTCCTCTGAGGACAGCCCAGAATCTGGCCCCAAGCCTCCCACAGCCTCATCCTCTCTGGCCCCGGCATAGGCGCTGAGCTCATCCCTTAGCTGGTCCAAGTTAGTCTGGATGCGGGTGTGCAGGGCCTGGGCTTTGAGGGTCAGCTTTTTGGACAGAGCCTGGACATAGCGGCTGAGGCGAGCCGGGCTGGTGGCGGCATGAGGGGCCACGCTGCGATGCAGCTCCCGAACGTGCTGCCCGATCTCTGTCACCAGCCTCTCAGCATAAGGATGGAACAGCGCTTTTACCCTCCCGGTGTGATGAGCCACCTGGTCCTGAAACTCCTGAAGGAGGCCCCGGGCCTCGTTCACTCCCCCCAGCAGCTGGTTCTTGGTGTCCTCCCCAACCACCTTCAGCTGCTCCTGCAGCTCCTGTACCCCCAGGGCCAGACGCTCCATCAGCTCCATGGTATAGGGCTTGAGCTGCTTCCTCAGCCCCTCCAGATTCCAGCCCACATGCTGATGGACCTCCTGCGTGTAAGGGGCCAGCCCCCTCCTCACCTCCTCCAGCTCCTTGTGCAGCTGCTGCTGCAGCTCTGCTGAATCCAGAAAAAGCAAAGCAGGCTTTCCCTCTCCTGCCAAGGGCCCTAGCTTCTCCAAGAAAGCGTCCATGTTACTGAGGTCTTGTTCCATGTTGGCTTTCAGATCCCTGGGGAGGAGGGATGCAAACACACACTGACCAGACTGCTAGTTTTCTGGGCTTCCTAACATATATAAAAACACCAGACTTCCACCTCCCAGGACCGAGTTCGGCTATCCCCCCAGAGAGACTGGTACTGAGCAGGAAAGGAAGTTAGCTCCAGAGCCAATCGGACCTTCCTCAGACTCCCCGGAGCACACACAGTCACAAATACATATAAACAGACGCCATAACCCTCTGAGCTGTCCTTCTACCTTCCTTCTCCCTGTCATTGCTGCTAAAGATCTGGGACAGAGGGACTAGTGTTCAGCTCCTTGAACCATGAAGGCCAACATTATCACACAGAACTAGTGGGGAAGGGAAGGCTGTCTGGCCCAGAGAACTGTCTTTTTGGCCTATAATATGATTGATCCAAGTCTAGACACTTGGATAAAGTAGGAATAGAGGGCCCAGACTGAGAGGAATGACAGAGAAAACTAATTCATTTACCAGGTCTGGGGGGAGAGGGAGGGCGGTGCAAGAGATTGACTTTGGCCTAAGGTTGGTCCAAGAGTGGAGAATACAACAGCCTGAGAACCAGCCACCAGGGGAGAGGTGGGCAAGATGGGGAACAAATAGTTATACCTAGCGGGTCTTCAGTGTGGCTACCAGGGGCCTCCTTCCTCCCTCCATCCTCTGCCCTCTGGCCCTCGCTTCTTAGAGCTCCTAACCCTGCTCACTCACGGGAAGGCCTTGCTGAGCTTCTGCTGCTCCATCTCCTCAATCCGGCCCTTCTCCTGGCCTCTCTGGAGGAAGTATTCCCAAAAGCCTTTGTGCTCCTTAGCTGTGGCTGACACTGTGGAGAAATTGGAA
This sequence comes from Myrmecobius fasciatus, assembly GCA_023553655.1. Classification (NCBI taxonomy): domain Eukaryota; kingdom Metazoa; phylum Chordata; class Mammalia; order Dasyuromorphia; family Myrmecobiidae; genus Myrmecobius; species Myrmecobius fasciatus. The sequence continues at coordinate 733,312 of JAJPUD010000301.1, forward strand.
TTAAGGATGAGTGGGGCAGAAGGCAGCAGGGATCCCCTAACATCACTCCTTCCACAGATGTCTGCCCTCCTTGAGGTCCTAAGAGGGAGAGGGTTTCTAGGACAGGAGGTAAAAGAGCCCACATTCATAGTCATAGAATTTAGAGCTGTAAGGGAACTCGGAAATCTAGTTCAAGCCTCCCATTTTACAGGAGGAAACTGAGGTTTAGATTAGAGGAAGTGACTTTCCCAAGGCTGTAAAGCTAGCAAGGGGCAGAATCAGGATTTGAAGCCAGACCTGATTCTCAACCAGTGTGCTTTCCAATCTAAGAGCCAAAACCCCACCCCTGGGATTTTTTCTGGTATCCTGACAGCTTTATGGAGAATGATTTGAGTCCATTCAGTTCAGTTCCAGTATCCACTATGATCCAAAGACATGGCTCCCACCCTCAATAAGTGTACAGTCTAGTAGAGAAGGTAAAAGACACACACACAACTTATGTATGGCACACAACAATGAGGACAAAGCACAGGGAGATGTTCACTAACAAATGCCTACATCCAAACTAATGGGGCTTAAGCCAAGCTGGATAATTAGCTGAACTGACCTCACTTCCAAGTGATCAGGATCCTAAAGTGAAGTTCTGACTTGAAAATCTTTAGATCTTGCCCCTCAACTCAGACTCTGGGACTCTTGGGAACAGACCCAGTTATACATAATCAGTTAACATTTATTAAGTTCCTACTATGTGTCAAGTGATATATTAAGTGCTGGGAATGCAAAAGAGAAGCAAAAGATAGTCCCTGTCCTCAAGGAGCTTACAATCTCCTCTGTCAATCAACCAATAAACATTTATTAAGATTCCCTACTTATTAAGAGGCACTACACTAAACCTAGAGGATAAAAAGACAGAAGTGAAAGAGTCCTTGCCTTCAAGGAATTTACATTCTGATTGGAAACACATGAGAATATTCAGAATATGTGTGTGTATGCATACATACACAAAGTTAATACAAGTTACTTGGGGAGGGGGTGCTTACCACCTGGGGGACAGGAGGCAGAGGAGCAGACACTTGAGCCAATTATCCCAAGTACCTCACCTGATCACTGTAGTCAGAGAAAGGAGCACGCACCTGAGACGAGGGCCAGAACCAAGGCCAGGACTGTTGTTATCACTGCCATGATCCACCCTGAGAAAGAGAAAAAGTAAATGGAGTCAGAAGAGTGGGGAGGAAAGGGAATAAGCATCATTGAATGTCAGAGCAGAAAAGGACTTTCACAATCACAGAAGATGCAGTTTCCTCCTAATTCCCATGTCAGTATCAAGGTTCTGGGAGGGGACCACCATGGGCAGATGATGGAAAGGAAGAAGGTTTTCCCCAGAGATGAAGACGTCCTTCTGTCTCACTCATGCAGAAAAAAAATTTCTATGTAAAATATCCTGCCACAGGCAGGAGCCCCAAGAAAAGAAACTGGTCTAGATGGAAAATTTGGCCTCTATTTGCACCAGTTACTCATCCATCCTCTCACCCCAGACTCCCATTTCACAGATGGAGAAGCTGAGGCACGAGGAAAGGGAAGAAAGGACTAGGGGCCCAATTTCCTGGTTCTCGCCCTAGTTTCTTTACCCTTAGCACCTCCTTGATCTTTCTCTCCTAAGATGCTGGGACACCAGCCTTCCCTCTCACCTGCCCAAAATACCAGTTCTGGGAATAAGGAGCAAGCATTCAGTTTTATATGCCAGTGACCTATGCCTTTGGCAACAGCTACTTCAGGCAAACACCACGTGGAGGTCTAAAGAAGAATGACCTCAACTACTGTCCAACACTCCCCAAGGGGCCAGAGTTAACTCTGCCCAAAGATGAACTGACGCTTGTTCGGTGACCCATTTCCATAACTCCAACTTATTTGAAGTTAATTGGCGCCAACTCTTACTCTTTCTGGGATTTCTGTCCCAGGAAAGGGCTCATCATGGAAATTTTCACTCAGAGAAAGGATTGAGCTCCCTACCTAGTTTCTCTAAAATCTAGGACCTTTAAGCTTCCCGAATAATATCCTATTCAGCCATACACACTGTGCCCAGGCCCTAGTCTTACTCAACAGACTGAATCCCTGGGTCCCTAAAACAAACAAGTGACAAATCATCCCAATCCTCCCCCAGCAAGTAAGGCAAGGAAAACCAAGAATGAGCAGAGTTAAAAGTCCTCCTTTCTCCTTTATGAAAGGATCCCAGAACAAGCATGGGGAGTCATGGTCCAGGTGACAGGCTTTCTAATGAGAAATTTCTAAGAAGCTGACACAGAAGCAAAATCCAAGGTCCTCTACCCACCCCACCCCTCAAATGAAATACAAACTCTACCTACAGAGCATCTAACATGGCCAAGAACTATTTAGCTCCATCCTCCTAGTCCCAATGATGCCTTAGATTTATATAGGGATAGCCATCTTCTCCCTCCTCTCTTTCCCCTCCCACCCCACCCCCACCCCATCTCACCCCATCTCACCCCATCTCACCTTTCCCTATCTAAAGTTGATTGATGGGGAAATCTTACAATCAAAAAAGTTTAGTCATCTGTTAAAGTGACAAAGGAAGAAGAGAAGCAGATAGGGACTATAGTGAATAGAGCACTGTGTTTGGAGTTAGGAAATGGTGAGTTAAAATCTAGCTTCAGACACTTACTGGCTGCATGACCCTGGGAAAGTCACTTAATTCTGCTTGCCTCTGTTTTTTCATCTGTAAAATGAGCTGGAGAAGGAAATGGTAAAAAACAATAGTCTTTACCCAGAAAACTCAAAATGGGATCACAAAGAGTCAGATGACTGAAAATGGCTGAACTTGTTTGGGTAAACCAAGATCTATCTCTGTTTTTATCTCAGATCAGGTCCCTTAGAAAAGAAATAGATCAAAAATATTCCAGTAAGAGACAAAGGTCAGTTAGAAAGGAAAAGAAATGTAGGTATTTCTAAAGTCTGGGCACTGCAAAGAGTAAGGAGGCAACAACATAAAGGAGAGAGGCTAGAAGACTAATTCTAGGAGAATTAACAGTAAATTTAAATCCTAGCTCTGACTGTCAGCAGCTAGGAGATCTTGGTAAGTCTCTTCATTTCTCCATTCTCCAAACCATCCAGTGTGGTTTAATTGAGAGCTAACCTGAATTGGGGCACTACCTAATAAACACTTAGGATTGAGTTCATTTTGTTAGATCTTTGTGTCTTATGTTTCTAGACTATAAGTTTTTCAATGATAGAGACCACATCTTCGTGGTACATCAGCTAAGACGAGGTACTTGAGTCAAGTCATTCACTGGGAAGCAGGCAGGATTTAAGAAGGGAGCCCAGGACCAAATTATAGGCTTGATCTGGAAAGGATGCTAATTTGGGGGTCAAAGCCTAGCTCTGTCCAATGACCTTGAGTCAGACATCTCACTGATGTTTAAGGCTCAGTATCTTCATCTGTAAAATAAAGTAGTTTAACCTGTGATTTTCCCTTATAGCTCCAAAATCTTAAGAACAGACCTGCTGTTTTGAGAGCCAAGGAAAGCTAAGTTTTCAGTAGGGTGTGAAAACCAGGACAGAGATCTTTTCATGAATTTTTGTGCCCATGGCAAGGGCTGTAAACCATACACTGAGCACTCCCTCATTTGAAGCCGCTGGTGTGCCTAGGACATCATTCTGGAATAGGAAAGCATAGGTGTTAGAACTGTGGTGTGAAGGATCTCCTAGAAAGGCTACCATGTGGGAGTCAAGCTAGAGAAGGCAAGGAGCTCATCCCAACCTGACACGTGGTAGCTTCCTATTTTAATTAATTATATATGCTAACTAGATCCTCTGTTTTTTTTTTAATACTACTAATGAGATACCCATGCTGTCAGCACTCACTAAACGTGGCACCCTATAAATTTGGAACTGAGGTACAAATCTATGGTGGCTCTACTGTTTGAGCAATCAAGAGAAGGAAGATTAACTTTCATGGTAGGTAAGAAAGAATAGAAAGAAAGTCATAGAAGGGGAGCCAAGATGGTAGAATAACAAAAAGTATAGCCCGTCTCTCCCAATACCGCCCCTTTGCTGCAGTCTAGAAAATACATCAACTAAGTCCTGATCCAAGAAAAATCATTTTTCTAGCCCAGGTTGGCATCAGGACATAAGTCTTTGGACACTAGGTGCAGAGTCTAGCCAGAAGCACAGAGCCATGCAAATTGCTCCAACACTCAGGGACTGAAAGAAGACCAAAGCTTCATAACAGGACAGGAAGCACCAGAACAAAACTAATGCAAAGTATGGGTATGGATACTCTGTTGCTCATTGCCAGTTCTGGGTCACAGATCCAGGGAAGATTAAGAAGGAAATTTGTGCAAAAGTATGGTATGCAAGGATGAAGAGTGGTCTAAGCTATATACCAAGCAAGGAGAAAATTCAGAAGCAAATAGTAGCTGTGTCTCTCTGACCCCAGGAGCAGAAAAAGAGCTATATTTTAGCCTCCAATCCAGTTTAAAGTGTACAGTGGAATGAGGACAGGAATCTCAGAATGACCTCAGGAATCCATAGCGCCTGTAGATCTTTCACTCTGAATCCACAAGACTTTCCATTTGACTGAGAGTGGCTGAGTCTAGCAGTAGTTTACTGGAACTTCTACTCAGGAATAAGTCCACAGGCATACGCCCAGACCCAAATCCAGGTCAAAAACTTGCTAACTTCAAATCAAAAGGGCAGCAACTCCTGAACCAGATCACTTTGAGAGCACTAAAAGCTTAGTCTGAAATATCCCTAAGATTCTGAAAAAGCACAACATTCAATACTCCAGGAAAGTAGCAGAGACACCTCGAAGGACAAAAGCTTAATCTAGATATTCTTCACAGAAATAAACAGAGTCTGGCCCTAACATGAACTCCAAAATCAATAAGCAGGTTAGAATAATAAGCAAAAAAAGAATCCTACTACAAGATATTATGTAATAGGGAAGCTCAAAACACAAACCCAAAAGAAGAGCATGACTTCAAAACATATACAAACAAAACCTCAAAAAAAGTGGATCATTGACATAAATCCAACAAGAATTCCTGAAAGAAATAAAGCAAGTTTCAAAAGAGCTAGAGCTATTTTAAAAAAATGAAAGTAACCATTTGGAAGAAGAGGTACAAAACCATTCCTAGGGGGGAAAAACTCCCTAAAAATAAGAATTAACGAAAAGGAAGCTAACAACTCCATGAAATATAAATAAATATTAAAACAAAGACTGAAAGAATGGAAGGAAATGTAAATACAGCTCACCTGGAAAACAGATCAAAAAGAGATAATCTAAGGATATTGGACAATCTGAAAGTCACAACCAAAAATAAAAAGTGAACCTAGATATCATATTTCAAGAAATCATAAAACAAATTGCCCAGATCTCTTGGAACCAAAGGGTAAGGTGGAAGTAGAAAGAATCCACTGGTCATCCCCTGAAAGAAACTACAAAATGAAAACTTCAGCAATATTTAAAAACTCCTAAGTTTTCAAGGCAAAGAGAAAGACATGGAATACATTATTATGTTGTTCATCCTTTGTTCTCAGAGAACCAATAACATCTAAGAGCCTAATGTGAACTTGCTCACAATTTCGACTTAAACAAGACAGAGTTGCATTTGTTTGATTTGCTCATGAGCTTAAGTGAGGCAGTTGCACAAAGTCATCAACATCATTCTTCCAAAGTTATCAAAGCCCAGCGGCAAAATAAAAGTCAAGATGACTGGAAATAGCCTGAGATGCAGTGGATGACCAAGCTGTAAGCACTCCCCAGCTCATGCCTCAGCTGACTTCATGACCATTGGAGCTCCTAATTTACTAACAGGTTTGAGACTTGCCAATTACCACTAACTTGGTTTAGCTCCTCTGCTGACCAGAATGTGGCCACTGTGCATGCTATAGCTTTTTGGAGCCACAGGTGACATTTGGGGGCAGGTGAACATCAATGTGGGTGAGCAGCCCTGAAAAGGGCTAGATAAGCCCTCACAACAGAGATGTTTGTTCTCCCTGAATACCTTAAGCACCCTAAAACACATTAAACTGGGAGTAAGGAGACCCAGCTCTATCACTAACCCCTGTCTCTTTGGGCAAGTATCTCCTTAGGATTCAGTTCCCTTATTTGAATAATGAAGGTACTATTAGATTAGACAATAATTATAGATCAAGTTAATGTAAGCTTTTTAAGGGTAGGGATTGTCTTTTGCCTCTTTTTGTGTCCGAAGAACTTAGCACAGTATCTAGCACATAGTAGGTGCTATTAATGTTTATTGATTGATTGATGTCATATCTCTATAAGCTTAAAAACACTTTCCTTGCAACAATCCTAATGAAAGCTTTTTGTGTATCAATAATATGAGCATTAACAAATATTCACATAGCAGATTATGGTGACCAAACACATCCTGTATATTATTTTATTTAATCCTCATAATAACCCTGAAAGGTAAGACAGGCATTATGATCCCCATGTGAGGATCACATGAGACCCAGAGAATAGAATCATTTGTCCAACGCCATACTGGATTACAGATCTGGGACACAAACTCAGGTCTCCTGACTTGGAATACAATGTTTTTTCAAAACCATAGCAGCAGATAATATCTAACTACTATTTTATGCTGGACCAGAAGCGTCCAAAATTAATAGGGACTCAGACTTCTACATTTTACTTAATCCAAAGCCTTAACTACCCATGGTTGCCAGGAAGAAAAGGTCTTTTCTATTTGCATCCTCAACACTTGACACAGTGATTAGTACATAATAGGCCTTTAATATATGATTTTTCATCCCTTCATCCATTGGAGTCCTAGTTTGGGAATCAGAAAACCTGAGTTTGAAACCAAGCTCTATTACTCACAAGTTGTGTGTTTCCTTCCAGTGCCTTATCTCTTCCTCAGATCTAGATCCATACCTCCTGAGCTACCATCCTTCTGGGGTATCATTACTTCAATACCCCTCTCTGTGGATGCATTTTCCATTAAACCAGAAGTGGAGGTTAGTAAAGGCTCTCTGAAGTTCCAGCAACCTTCGAGATTCTTATCTGAGATCTACAGAACCCCAAGGAGTCCATGACAGATTTCAGAAGATCAATGAATTTGAAGATGAAAAAAAAAAAAATCTTCATTTTGCTATAACTAGTACCTTTTGAAATTTTATATATTATATCATATTCGTTAAAAAAATATTCTAGGGGCAGCTAGTTGGTGTAATGAATAGAGTACCAGCCCTGAAGTCAGGAGGGCCTGAGTTCAAATCTGATCTCAGACACTTAACACTTCCTAGCTGTGTGACCCTGGACGAGTCACTTAACCCCAATTGCCTCAGGAAAAAAAATTATTCTAAGAAAGAGTCCAAAAGGATCTAAGATACACAAAAAAGGTTAAGAACCCTCTCTTAAGAGCAGGAAAAAGCTAGATGGTCCTTTGAGCCACCATGGGGCCTCCCTACTTTCTCCCTACCTTATCCAACTGAATCCTTCCTAAGCATAACTACTGCTAATTCTTGTGATTCCTACCTATAGAACCTTTAGCTGCATGGATTCTCTGACAAGGAGTAAAAAACTATCATGTGCTCTTAAAAAAAATAGCTTCAATGGTACGTTTCAAGTGGATTTATTGCCAAGATAGACCCAGGAGACACAGAAAGGCTATGTTCTCTGAATGATAATTACCAGAAAAAGACTGTTAAAGGGGAAATGCCAGAGAGGGAGCCTACTCTGCAAGCACATCTGAGACATCTCTAATGGTCAGCAGAGTTCTGGGTCCCCCCTCTCCACTCTTTTTGAAACTGGTTGTCTAATAGATTCCGGGAAAGGCGGGTGACAGTAGTCATGACCTCGGGAAAAACATCCTGGAGGGGAAAGGGCAGCCAAGCCCCAAGGGTGTCCATACACCCCCCACACACACACACACACACCCTGGAGTAGAGTCCAAGCCACCCGCACCCACAAAGTCTCCACCCTGGTCAGCTCCCTTGCCCCACCTTCCTGTGGCAGTCCCAATACACCTGGCCTTGAGTTCTTGGTGCCCTTGGGGCTCAGGGCTCTGGCCCCCACCTTGGCTTAGGGCCGAATTTCCACACAGTGGAACTCTTTTCCCCTCTGATAAATTAGCAATTAAGCCAAACCATCAGTTCCACAGATGCCTATGATGGGCAGCAGTTGCTTATGACCTTATATCCATAGAATAGAAAAGACAGAGAGGAAAGCTAAGTTTGAATTTAAGCTCCTTCACTTATTATGGGTAAGTCATTCAAAAAATGTTTTACCATCTGCTTTTTGGTTTCCCTTGAAGAATCTTTTCGCCTGATTTGCAGTGGAAGCCATGTATTGTCTTTCTCTTTTAGAATTTTAGTGCCTTGAAAGCAAGGACTGTCTTGCTTTTTTATTTTTGCATTCCCAGCATTTAGCAAAGTGATTTGTACATAATAAGGACTTAATTTTTTTTCACGTATTTACTCACTTATCTATTCAAGTCATTAACCAGTACTAGTCTTGGAGTTGGTAGAGCTGGATTTGACACTAGGATCTATTATCTACTAATTGTATGGCTGTGAGCAAGTCATTTAACATCTCAAAAATTCAATTTCTAAATCCTAAAAAATTGGGAATATTGATATTTATGAGATAATATGACATAATGACAAAAGAGCTGGCTTCTGAGTAAGGAAGATCCATATTTGAATCCTACTGGGCACATACTGTACTGGATGTGTGACACCTGGCAAGTCCCTTAGTGTCCCCAGACAATTCTGTAAGATGCTAAATTTCAGAGCAATTATTGTTCTCGTTTGATAGAGGGAGTTTCCTTACCGAGAGCTACTTTCACCAATGACAACTCCAAACCAAAAGAAAATATTTACACTATTTCCCCACCAGGTGATTGTGAGGCAAATGCTTTGTAAACTTGAATGGATCAATACAAGGACCTGGGATTTCATCATCCTGGGAGTTTCCTCTACCCACCGGCAAAGCCTATGATTTTTGTTGCCTGAGGCTCAAAGACTTTATACCTGTCTAAGGAATAACTGATGAGAATTAGATATGAACCCAAGTCTTCCTGTATCTAGGTACAATGATCTAATAAGCCACACTTTATCTTCATGAACTTCAGAGCATGATAAAAATATGTTATTATTAATAAACTTTAGTCTGCTCATCTGTAAAATGGGGATGATATTGTCTGGTGAAACTATATGAAATGAAAACATATGTACTTTTGTAAGAGTGCATTGTAGATCATAAAATGTGATTTAAATATAAATATTTTTATAATTGCTTCTAATACCACACTCCTATAACAGTCACTGTTGTCTTGAATTCTGATGGAGCAAGAGGAATGTATAATGGACTTGGAATCGGAAGAGACTTGGGTGTCCCCTTCACCCTGACCAATACCTACTGTGTGGCCCTAGGCCACTTAGAGTCTCTGTCCTTCATTTTCCCTATAGGGGTAATAATACCCAGAGTGTCTACTTCACAGGGCAGTTATGAGGGTCAGGTAAGATTATGTTTGTAATACACTTTGCAAATCAAAAAAAAACCTGATGTATAATGTAGCTTGGGTGAGCAATGCCCCTATTAGTTTCCTCTATATTCATTCCCCTGTGCCTGTGACTCAGATATACACAATTAGTGTATGTATCAGGGTCACCTTCTAGACTCAAACTCCTCAAAGCAGGCAGGTACTCCCTGCTCAGTCATCCCCACATCATGTCATCTCAGGCCATGCACTTCTCTGATAAGCTACTTGCATGTTTCTCTTCCTGGGATTGGTGGTTGTGGGGATCCTCCCTTCTCTCAGAAGCACGGTACACCCAGAGATAGTCAAGAGGACACTGTGTTCCAAGCCCTAGCTAAAGGTGCCTAGAAAAACCCAGGTCTTAAAGTCAGATGAGTTGAGTTAGAATCTTTTTTCTTAATTGAAATAATTTTAAAAAGCAAATAGAGTAATCAAGCTCTTTGCTTACCCAAAATGTTTGGAGCATACATACTTGAGGGATCCCAACAATCTTTGCAAGTTGTCCTACTTAATTTTACCCTCAACTGGACTGAAAACAAAGCAACTCATCATAAGCTTAACTAGAAACAATTATTGCTCTTATGGAATTTTCAACAATTAATCTGATTCAACAATTAGGCTTAGTCTGGCAGGAATGTTTAGCCTGAGTTCTGTGAATTTGTTTAAAAATTTGTTTTTGATAACTGTAATTTTTATTTAATTTTTTTCAACTAAATGTAAACAAAAAAATTTTAACAATCATTTTTTAGAAATTTGGAGTTCCCAATTCTCTCTCTTTCCCTCCCTTCCCATTTCCTTGAGAAGGCAAGCAATTTGATAAAGGTGTAAGTCATGCAAAACATTTTCATATTAGCCATGTTGCAGAAGAAAATACAGACCATAAAAAACAAGAATAATACAGAAGGTATGAAAAGTCTGCTTCAATCTACATTCAGACTCCATCAGTTCTTTCTCTGGAAGAGCATTTTTTATTGTAAATCCTTTGAAATTGCCTTGGATCATTGTTATCACTGAGAATAGTAGTCAATAATACTGCTTTTAGTGTATATGAATTACATATATATATACATACGGATGTATATGTATATATATTTATATATGTATATATTTATGAATATTTTGTTCTCCTGATACTGCTCATTTCACTTTGCATCAATTCATGTAAATCTTCCCAAGTTTTTCTGAAAGCATCCTGCTTATTGCTACCACAATATTATTCTATCACAATCATATACCACAATTTGTTTAGTCAGTCCCCAATTCCCCATTTCTTTCCATTTCCAAGTCCGTGTCACCACAAAAAAGAGTGACTATAAATATTTTTTGACATATAGGTCCTTTTCCTTTTTCTTTGATCTCATTGGAGTACAGACCTAGGAGAGGTATTGCTAGGTCAAAGGGAATGCAGAATTTTATAGCCCTTTAGATATAGTTCCAAATTGTTCTCCAAAATGATTGGCTCAATTCAGTTTCACCATTAGTGCCCCAATTTTTCCACATCCTCTCCAACATTTGTCATTTTCCTTTTCTGTAATATGCCAATCTGATGGATGTAAGGTGATAATGCAAAGTTGTTTTAATTTGCATCTCTCTAATTAATAGTGATCTAGATGTTTGTTTGTTTTTTTATCTAACTATACATAGCTTTGATTTCTTCTCCTGAGAACTACTTGTTCATATCCTTTGACCATTTATCAATTGGGGAATGATTTATATTCTAATATATGATTCATTTATCTACATATTTGAGAAATGAGGACTTTATCAGAGAACCTTGCTGTCAAAATTTTTCCCAGTTTTCTACTTTCCTTTTAAGCTTGACTGCAATGATTTTGTTTATGCAAAAACTTTTAAATTTTTGTGTAATAAAAATTATTCATTTTACATCTTATAGTGCTCTTTAACTCATTTAGTCACACATTTTATCCTTATCCATAAATCTGACAAATTATTTCACAGTCCCCTAATTTGCTTATGATATTACCCTTTCTGCCTAAGTCATATACCCAGTTTGGCCTTATCTCAGTATACAGTGTGAGATGACGATTATCTAATTTCTGCCAAATTGATTTCTAGTTTTCCCAACAATTTTTGTCAAATAGGAATTTTTTTGTCCCCAAATCTTGGATCTTTGAGTTTGTCAAACACTAAATTACTATGTCATTTACCATTGTGTATTGATTACCTAATCATTTCTCTGGTCTTACAATTCTATTTTTTAGCAAGTATCAGATTGTTTTGATGATTATCATCTTGTAATATGATCTGAGATCTGGTAGAAGCAGGCTACCTTCTTTCACTTTATTTTTTTTGTTAGTTTTATTCATTCCCTTGCCATTCTTTGGCTTTTACTGCTATTTACTACCTGTATGATTTTTGTCTCTTTACCTCTATGTTTCATTTTCCTCTTCTGCATAGTGAGTGAGAAGATTGTATCTAGGGTCCCTTCTAGCCCTATGACCCTTGTCCCCTACCTTTTGCTTGTCCTCTTCAGCAAAGAGAAATGACAGGTCTCCTGGAGAAAAAAGTCTGCCCTTCCTCCCATCCCATTGGTTTTATCAAGCATCTTTCTCACAGCAAACAGCTTCTGGATAAGAGGGATTCTAAATCTGATCAGTTTATAGAATCATAGAACTTGAGGAGAGTTTTGTGAAAGGCGATCTGGAAGTCATTGAGTCCAGCCCATCAAAAGAATACCCTAAAGATGTTCCTGTGAGACTGCTCATTGTACTTTGGGACAGCTAACATTGTTAGATTTTCCCCGTATTAAGCCTGAATCTGCCTCTTTCTGGGTCCACACAGAGTAAGGCAAATCCCTCTTCTAAATGATAATCCTTCAGACACTAGAAAATAAACTACCATGTCTCCTCTAAGTCTTCTTACATTTAAAAAAAATCAGGAGAGTCAATAGGCCAGGTACAGGGAACAGACAGCACTTTAGGAAAATCACTTTGGTAGCTGAATGGACTTCCCATAGGTTATCAGTGAAGCTGATTCTTTTAACATGTTGTAAGTGAGGACTGATTCAGGTAATTGGAACAAAGTATATATTTGTACTTCACTTAAAGTTAACAAAAAAGATTTTTTTTTAGATGTAGCATAGAAAGGATACTCAAGAAGGATATAGCACTGATTCAGGTAAATGTAGCTGCCCTCGTCTCCCCAGGAAAATGTGCAAGGTGTGGTGAAATAGTAGCAGGACATCTATTAAGTCTGAGGGATACTGATTCCTTATGGGCTGGCATTTTTTGTCTCTAGGCAACCAGAAAGTTCCATCAACAACTCAGGCTTTTAGCCCCCTGGGCCAATCAAATTTTGGGGACAGTTTCCCTGACTTATTCAGAAGAAAAACTAGTCTAATTCACAAGTTGGGAACTCTAGTATTTATTACTACTATCATATAACCCAAGTAGAAGATGTTACTTTTATTGTTAATTCTGCTTAATAGTCTGATCTCTTGAAGTTTCCTTGGATACTAACTTTGTCATTCAAAGTGATAGGCATCTAAGTTTTTCTAATAAAATCAGAGGTGAAACAAAGATGTCCATTATCAACATTTTAGTCAGTGTTATACTACAAATATTAGCTATATCTATAAGAAAAGAAAAATAAATTGAAGGAATAAATATGGGCAATGAGGAAACAAAACTTACTTTTTGCAGATGATAAGATGTTTTACTTAGAGTACCCTGGAAAATCAACTAAGAAAACTAATTTAAAAAAACTAACAACTACACAAAGTTGAAGAATATAAAATAAATCTACACAAGTTATCAGTATTTTTATATATTTCTCATAAAAACCAGTAAGAAGAGATAGAAAGAGAAATTCCATTTAAAATAACTATAGATATAATAAAATACTTGAGAGTCTAAACATCAACATACACACAAGGATTATATTGAACACCATTACAAAATGCTCTTCACATAACTATGTCAGAATAATTAGAGAAATAGTAGACTGAGCCAATATTGTAAAAATAACAAATACTATCTAAATTAGTTTACTTATTCAGAGCTACACTAATAATTTATTTATTTAGTGTCAGTACCAATACCAAAGAATTATTTTATAGAGCCAGAAAAAAGTAATAAAAAAGTGTGAACTATCTTTCAAAGATTTGTGTCATCTTCAAATTTAATAAGTATGCTATTGTACCTATCATTGTATAAAACAATGTATAATGTATAAATACATTTTATACAATGTATAAAACACACATACACATATGCAGGACAGAAACAAACACAAATCTCTGTGCATTACACTTTCCATAGGATTATGTATATAGGATTAGGGAGGATCTTAGGGGTCATCATTGGCAACTCTTCCTTTCACAGCTGAGAAAACTGAGGTCCAGAGCAGTGAAATGAGATTTGGACAGGGTCAACATAGATAGAAAGTGATCGAGACCAGATTCAAACCCAAGTGATTCTATACCCTTTGCATGGTGCCATCCTGTAATCCCACATTGACATTAAACCATAAATGGATTATCGTGGGACCTGGCATTCATCTTGTTCCAAATCTACCTAATTATTTTATCTGTTCCATCAGCTCATGTCTTTTTAGAGGAGTAGCATGAAAGACTTTGTCAAACACTTTGCTAGGATCCAGGTACATCCTAAATACAATATTCCCGTGATCTCCTAGTCTAGTAGATTCATTGTCAAGAAAGGAAGTGATATAAATCTGATGTGACCAATTCCTGAGGAAGCAATGCCTACTCTTTTTGACAATTGCTTCCTCTTCTAGATGTTCACTAATTTTCCTTTTAATAATACATTTTAGCACTTTCAGAGAAATGCTACATAGAAGTATGCTTAGTATGGCTTTACATTCATACACATGTATGTATATGCCTATACATGCATATTTGTATGTATGTATATATATATATACACATACACACATGTATGTGTGCGTATTTGTGTCAAATGTTGACCTTCTCTGCTGTGAGGTGGGTAGAGAGGGGAGAAAGGAGATAGTTTGGAACTTAAAATGTCACAAACAATTAACTTAATTTTTAAAAATATGTTTTAGAATATTTCAGGAATTAAAGTCACTGGCCTGTAGTGTTCAGAAAATCAAGATATTTGCTCTCATCTAGCCCTCGGGTCATTTTCCTGCTCTCTACAGCCATTTAAAGGTCACTAAATGTGATTTAAAATCTCAAAGCTGAAAGAGCCCTTAGAAGTGGCCTCTGACATCTAAACCCAGGAAGAAAAGAACTGAGCTCCCAGTCCCCAAAATAGCTGCTGGCTCTGTCATTCTAGAGATGTGGCAAGATTACCTAAATTTCAATTCAGAGGATTTGTTATTGTACCCTCATGTCTGATAATGACTATTTATGTGACCTTGGAAAAGATAGCATCTGTACACTCCCTGTGGAAAATGAGTTGGAATAGGGCCAACTGGCCTCTGAGGTCCTTTACATGTAGCTTCAAATCTAGCATCCTCTGACTCATCTACCATCCAGACCCGACCTGGTTGCTGCCCTTAATTCTTCAAACCTTTTTATGAGTCTCTTAGTGAAAATGGATTTTTCTCTGAGCCAGGCTGGTATAAAAAAGGATCAGTGATGCCCTAGAAAGTGGAAATGACTGGACCTGTTACACCAATTCAATTTAATTCAGCAACCATTTAAGTGACAATTACATGCAATAAAGTAACCAGCTTTAGGCTCTGGAGAGGACTGGAAGCTAGAAGAAAATGGTTAGAAGCCCCAGAAAGTATAGAGTCAGAATCAGCTTCGAAGGACAAGGGTCACTAGATTTGGAGTTGGAAAACCTGGATTCCACTCCTGCCTCAGCTTCATGATTGACCTTGGGCAGGTTCCTTCCATTTCTGAATTTTAGTTTTTCAAACCTATGATACTTGTCATCAGGGGCAAATTTGGAGCCTGGGGTCTTTGGTTATGCTTGATTTCAAGCTGAGCTATGGAGTAACTATCTACAGATGTTTGTTTAGACTGGGCAAGGATTGTGATGGAATACTTCTTTCCTCACTCTTGCAGGGAATTATGTACATAGAGAATCAACTTGATAGCTCCCTACAAGTATTAGAAAGGCTATTACATAAAAAAGGGATTAGTCTGTTCTGCTTGTCCTCAGATTACAGAAAAGGGAACAATGAATGAAGGTTACAGAAGGGCGGATTGACTCATTATATTAAGAAGAAATTCCTATACTTAAAAAGTTATCCAAAAATAGAACAAGATACTTTTGAAAATAGTGAGTTCCCCATCATTGAAGGTGTTTAAGGAAAAGCTAGATGGCCACTTATCAGGTACCTTGTAGAAATGATTATTGATTACCATAATAACAGCTAGAATTTATAGAATGCTTTACAAATATTATTTCATTTGGTCCTCACAACAATCCTGGGTGGTAGATTCTATTATTATCCCCATTTTACAGATGAGAAAATTTAGGTTGAGTGACTTCCTCTGAGTCACACAGCTAATAAGTATCTGAGCTCATCTTCCTGATTCCAAGTTCTGAGCTCTAAATTCTGCCACACCTACATGCTTCTATGATCCCTTCCCACACTGAGATTCTGTGATTATGTTATACATGTTTAAAGGACCTTGGCGGTATAAAAAAATCAGAACAAAGATTTTGAGAGGACATTAGTTCTCACTGGGGCCATTTGGGGTCAGCAGTCATCAGAAAATACCAAGTAAGCATTGTGATGTAAAGGAAATAATTCTGAATTTTGGAATGATAGACTCAGGGTTCATGATTCCAGTTCAACTGCTTACCAGCTATGTGATCTTGTTCTTCAATTCCCTTGGCCTAAGTTTCCCATGTAAGAGATAACTTCTAAGATACTTTCCATCACCATAATGATTCAGTTCTAATGATCTTCAATAAGAAGAGAGAGTTGTTAAGATCAGTCAAAAGAAACCCAAAATTAATATCCAAGCAGAATGGGGACTAGAACTTGGACATCCTGATTGATATTGAACCCAGGACTCTCCCTTACTTTAATTAATCTGGGAAAGAATGAGGATCCCACCAGAGCTTCTCCAAGCAGAATTTCCAAATTTCTTTGTTCAACATCCAGGCCACTTCATTTCCAGTAACTTTCTTTGGGGGGATGGGGGGAGAGAAGCAAAGAGAAAGAGAAAAGAGGGGGAAGGAGAAAGGAGAGAAGAGAGACAGACTCAGAGAGAGGGAAAGAGACAGAGACAGACAGACAGAGAGAGGCAGAGATACAGACACACAGAGACAGAGACAAAGACAGATTCACAGAGAGACAGACACAGAGAGAGAAAGAGAGACAGACAGAAACAGAAAAAAACAGAGAGATAGAGAGAAAGAGTGAGGCAGAGAGACTCAGAGAGACAGAGAGACAGAGACAGACACAGAGAGAGAGACAGAAAGAGACAGATTCAGATAGGGGACAGAGAGACAAGGAGACAGAGACAAAGATAGACACAGACAGAGGAAGAAAGAGAGGGACAGCGATAGAGAGACAGAGACAATCAAACAGACAGAGATAGACAGACACACACACACACACACACACATACACACACAGTGAATTGATGGAGCTGGGAAAGAGAAATGGAAGCCAGCTTATTGCTAGGACAACCAAGGCCATTATATTATACAGAGTATGTCCTAGAGTTTCAGATAGGAGAACATTTATAACAGAGGAATGTAAGGGAATTAAGGGCCCCCTCAGCACCCACTTAATTCTCAGGGCCTCTCAGCCCAGGGCATTGGCAGGAGGCCGCCAGAACTGAGCGGGGACAGGTACTCCCTCAGAGCAGGGCCAGTGTGTTGGGGATACTGAGGAAGGCTGAAGAGATTTTCTGGAAGAGGGCAGAGCAGCAGCAGGGCCCGACCTGATGACCTGGTCCCCCAGGAAGGCCCTTGGCTTCCTTCAGTTAGGGTGACTCAGCCTATCAATAGCTAAAATGGGAGGGGGTTTAGGTGAGAGCTCAGAGTGTCCCCGTAATTATTCTCAGAGATAGGGAAGAGCCGGCCTTGGCCTCTGGCACTTGTGGCTATCAGATGTTCCCTTCTGTGACCCCTCTCTTGGAACTCCCTTTAGAGCCTTCCTGAAGCAAACCTCCCTGGGGCCAGGCCTTCAGCTGAGCAACCAAGGACTCAGTCTCCTATTCCCACCCCTGAAAATACAGCTTAATGAAGTATAGGTGATATTCATGGGAAGGTGGATATACAATAGGCTAGTTCTCTCATGAATCCTGAGGCAAGAATCCAAGCCCTCCAGGGGAATTCCCCTATAGTTTCCAGATCTTCCTTACTCAGATACTGAGATTCTGATCAATGTGAGCTCAGTGATTTAGAAAAACCTGGAAACGCTTGTATGAAGTGATGAAGAGTGAGAAAGAAGCAGAACCAAGGGAACAGTAGCAATATTGCTTTTAAAATGACTTTGAGCAAATAAGTTGTTTTGACTATTATAAATACCCAAATTAACGATAAAGGACCTATGAAAAAAGATGCTATATGCCTCCAGAGAAAGAATTGATAAATAGAAGCATGTATACAATAATTTTACATATTCATATATTTACTATCATATATCTAATGGTAGCCATCATCTCTAGGACAGGGAACAGAACAGAAGGAAAGAAAAAAAAGCAAATTATATATAGTAGATTTTAGTTTTGTGTACAATAATCTTTTTTATTGTACTGTTAAAGAAATGCTTGTTTTATTCCATAAATTAAAAAAAATACTCCTAAAATACCCCAACACAAAAAACAATGAGTTTAACAGACAGGACTAGAAAAAGAACAGAAACAACAAATCCAGTTTCAAACACTTACTATGTGACCCTGGGCAAGGCACTCAAATTCTCTCAGATTCTGAGTTCCTCATCTTCAAAATAAGGGTAAGAATAAATAGGGCCTCCCTTTCAGGGTTGTTGAGGCTCAGGTGAGATAACATACCATGAATCACTTTGTAAATCTTAAGAACACTATATAAATTCTACTTTTTGTTCTAACAAAGAATTAAAGAGAAAAGAATTCAACAAAAACTGACAATACACATGATATTTTGAATTATTCTTTTTTTTTGTATTTTTATTCAGCAAGGACCATGAATGCTACTTTTTATCACAGCAACAGTTCCAGGGCTACACTTAGGTGACAGGGGCAGAGTGATAGGTGGACAGAGCCCTGGTCTGAGATCTAAAGCCAGGAGGTGGTAATAGTTTAAGCATAGCTGAGAAAGCCTACTCAGACAGCGAAGACTTGGGGTAACATATCTCTTCCTGAGACTCCTTGAGGCTGTTGAAAAAGTTGTTGACTTTGTCCCTCAGATTCTTCTCTAATAAGCTGAGGTGGTCTGACATCCCACAAGAACGAGGTGGCCCTAGTTTCTGCTTGAGTTCTTCCAGATTATGCACCAAAGCCTTGTGGAAGCTCTCCCCACAGGGCTTCATATTTCTACGGAACTCATTAATCTGCTGGTCTACGTGGTTATTCATCTTGGTCAAGGACTGGTGCAGCTCCTCGGAGCTTCTGGGATGCTTCCCCCGCATCTCATCGGTACAGCTCAGCTTTTGCTTCAGATCCTCTGTGTTGTCCGAGATCTCATTCCTCAGCTGATCCACATTCTTCTTCATCTGGAAGGCCAGGCACTCCAGCTGGCGATTGAGCTGCTCTTGGGCACCTTTGGCAAAGGGGCAAAGGGTCTTCTGAAGCTCTGCAATGTGCTGGTCAATCTTTTCCTGGAGCTGATCTGCATAGGGGGTGAGCTGGCCTTTCATCTTGTCCACATGCTGGTGGACCTTGTCCTTGAAATCACAGGCAAAGAGGGCCAGGGCTGCCTGCACAGAGTTGATGTTATCCTTCATGGCTGACTCCAACTGCCCGCAAAGCTGCTGCCGGAGTTGCTCTGCGTTCTCATTGAGGCTGTTTTGGAGCTCATCGGCATGGGACCCCAGGCATTGCTTCAAGGTCTGCACATTTTCATTCATCTTCTGGCAGACCTGGTCCTCATTGGGCTGGAGCTGTTGTCTCAGCTCCTCCAGCTCTTTCCGGATCTGTTCCTTGAGCTTTTCCGAGTCCCGGATCAGACAGCAAGTCAATTCCATAGCAAAAGGAACTACCTTTTTCTTCAAGTCATCAGTCTGGGTGCTAGCTTCCCCGAATTTATCCTGGAAAAGTATGCTTGTCCAGGGGAAGGGGAAGGAAATATTGCTGTTATTATATCATAGTATATTATGCCACATCATATGGCATAATAAATATAATATATATATATATACTATGTGTTATATAGTATAATATATGTGATGTATAGTATAGTATATATAACATATATAGTATAATAACAATATAACATTGTTTTCATATTATTACATGTGATAGTCTTATTATACTATTATATTACCAAAAAAATCTTTCAAGTAAAGTTCACTGATACCCATCTTGGTCTGGAGTGATCCTTGGGTCCTCCCAGGCTTTACCAAGAAAACACAAACTCCAGCAAGTCCTACCAAATTGGAACTGCTTCAAGTATGGGCCTAGCCTAGTAAAATGTGTATGTAAGGGGGTAGAAGGGGCTGGTGGTGGGATGAATTGAGACCCCCTAGTATGGCAACATGATCTTTTTTTTATTCCCAAAGATCAGAAATGAACCCAAATATCTAGCTGTAAATCTATGCTCTTGTGATTTTTTCTGTCACCCCTCTAAAAACTCAGAAACTTGCTCTGAATAAAATGATCCAAATCCTCCTCTAGCATATGTTTAGAACCTCCTAAAGGACCCAGGCCACCCTTCTGGATGACTTCCTGTATGAAGGACCCCAACCTCCTCCTGCCCATCATCCCTTCCCCTTTGGCCAAAGGGTCCTACTTGAGTTGCTGGCTGAATTCTGACTTCTGTTGCTGTACCATAGCATCCTTGGCATTGGCGCTCAACTTGTTGAAGTAGTCCCATACCAGCTTGCATACTTGGTCGGGCTGCATCTCAGCCTGCACTCCTGAGGAGGAAGGACTGAAGCTAGGCACCAAGGTTCAGTTCAGATGGAGGCTGCCCCCTTGCACTAGTTACATGATCCAGGTTGGATTTAAGGAGAGCAAACCCAATTGTTTTTCTGGGCGGGGCCTTGCCCATTCTGATGTAGGGAAGGAGGGGAGGGGATCAGAGGGGAGATGGTAGCCTGGGTGGGGGGGGTGGGAGGGAAAGCTGAGCCCTCAGGTATTTCCTTCATTTTAACATGAAATGAATAATGAGCAGCGTGTAAATTCCATGTATCCTAAATATATATGATCCCACCATGGAGGTTAGAGTCCAGATTAACATGGGAGTGAAACAGAAGTACTTATACCCTATCTCTCAACCTCTCCTCACCCACATACCTGGCAATCATACCAACTCCATCAGAATCAAATGGGAATTAGAAATTCCCAACCCTTCTATGTTACCTTAGTGGTCCTCCTCCTCTGCCAGTCCAAGCTCAGCCCAGAATCCATGTCTCTTCTGAATTACTGGCGATAGCCACAGAGGCCAGAGAGAGTATCATAGTCTTGGGAAACATGTTGGCTTCTGGGATGAATCTGGACTGAGCCCCCAGCCCTCGATCCGATGAAAAGATGACTGAGTCCCACCTTGTTCCCTTCCTACCCTCCAGAATCTCTCTCCTCCCACATCCTCCATTCTTGCCAAGTTTCATGGTGTGAGGTCCTCCCCACTTCCAACCAAATTCTGAGATAGAAGACAGCCTGAGAGGACCCTCACAGAGGCACAGAGGAAGAGATCACTTGTTCTGTCTTCCATTCTGGCCCCAGGTCTGAGCTAGTTAGTGTTTGATACCTGACTTCAGGTCCCTTGCTCTTCCAACTCTGGAAGGTGACATATTCCTGGGAAAATGCTTGGACTTTGAAGCCCCCACAATGTGGAGGTTTTTGATCCTGTGAATTGGGGGGCAGTCTGGATAAGTCCTTATTCTCCCAAAGGTCCATGGAGAAAAAATAGAAGGAACAGAGTGGGTGGGGGAGAGCTAGAGACTCAGAGCTTCAAGAAGCCCCTAAATTCTAAGAGAGATAAGTAGAATCCTACCCATATGTAGCCTTGGGTTTTGGCCAAGAGAATCAAGGACAGAGTCCATTACTTCCCTCCTGAGTCTAGAAAAAGAGAGACCCTCTACCCCAACCTTAGACCTCTGACCCTTTAGCCTATCTCTTCAACTTTTAGAATTGGGTGAATATTATGAACTGCTCTATATGCATCCATTGTAGCACGGCAGGAAGTCTCAGCAGTCAGCTGTCTTGTCTAGGCCCCTCTCCTGCCTCCCTTTGCTCTAGGAAGGTGGCTTCTGGAGACTGGGATTTCCCCTGTCCTTGGAGATGTGTACCAGAAAACAAGAACACTTGTCAGGTATGTGGTGAGGGACCAGGTGAGACTCGATGCAAGAATCTGAAGTCTCTTCTAGCTTTCAGGGTCTGTGATTCTGGCCTCCTGGACGCCACAGAAGGTATAGCATGGGATGATGGGAAGAGCCTGCTAGTTTGGGATCACAGGGCCTGGGTTCAAATCTTACCTCTAACATGTGTGACTATGTCAAATTACTTCTCTAGGCTTCAGTTCCCTTAGATGTTGAATGGGGGAATTTATTCAGATATCAATTTGGTATAATGGAAGGTCTGAGTTCTAATCTTGCCTCAGGCATTTATAACTGTGTGACCCTAGGCAAACCATTTAATTTCTGTCTGCCTCAGTTTCCTCAGTATAAAAGGAGGATACCATCTATCTTATAGGCTTTTTCCCAAGGATCAAATAAGATAATATATGTAAGGTGCTACACCAATGCTAGAGATTATTATACTTTGCAAGGGAAATGAGTGGGCTCAGCTCCTGAAGCAGCAAGGACAGAAACTCCTTCTGTGTTTCTGGTCCCACGCTTCTCAGAGACACCAGGGGGTCCTAGATTCCCTGCTGACTCATCTCCAAATCATTCAGGGTGTGTGTTTGTGTCTTTAGGGAGGATAAGGAAGAAACAGAGCACAGGTTACATTCAGAGCCGGATTAGAGAGGCAGATGGGAGGGGGGCTAGAAGGTAGGGAGAAGTAAGGAAAGTCACAACAGGTAGATACTTCAGATG
Organism: Myrmecobius fasciatus; assembly: GCA_023553655.1. NCBI lineage: Eukaryota > Metazoa > Chordata > Mammalia > Dasyuromorphia > Myrmecobiidae > Myrmecobius > Myrmecobius fasciatus. The sequence continues at coordinate 755,913 of JAJPUD010000301.1, forward strand.
CACTTTGGCCCCCTGGACTTACTCTCAGAACAGTAGATAATAGTACAGATGTGTTTGTGTATCTATAGCCATCTGTATCTTTGTCTGCACAGTACATGTCTGGATATCCATATTCTTATCTATGGGTATGTGGCTAAATGCATGTATGTTAGCAGAGGGGTATAGAGATAGTCTTTCTGTGTGTGGTTCTGTTGTATGCTTGCACACTTATGTACTTATCTCTGAATATGAGTATAGATCTCTGCCTGCTTCACAATACAAATCTAAACCTCAGCCCTACAGGGAGAAGGGAGTAAGGGGCACTTTCCTGGAATTACTATGTATCTCTGATGGATACTTTCTCCCTCTTGTGAAAAGCAATAATAACAATAGTTAACATCTCTTCAATGTACAAAAGTTTACAAAGTGTTTAACATGTATTATTTCTTTTGATTCTCACAATAGCCACTGTTATTATTATTCCCATTTTGTAGATGAGAAGTTGAAGCTGAGAAAGTTTAAGTGATTTGTTCAGGGTGATACAGCTAGTGAATATCTGAGTTGAGATCTGAACTCTTTTTGAATCCAAGTCCAGAGTTCTACACAATTCTGCTCCAAAGATGTCAGTTTGAGCTAGCTGGAACCCCAATACTGGCAAACAAGATATATAATACAAAGACTTTTGATCCTCTGCCTCCAGGCTCTTCTTCCTCCAAAGTAACCTTCCTAAGGACTCAGTATGCAGAATGAGGAATATAAATATACATACATACATATATAAATGCATGTTTATACATATGAATTGACATACACGTGTGTATGTGCATATACATATTAAATAGATAGATATGTATATTTTGGACATGGTTAATGCAGAAATTTGTAATGGGAAGTTTGTTTTTCGTTCATATTTGGAGGGGAGAGAAGGCAGATTTTTTTCTGATTGAAAAAAGCATTTACTATGAAAAATAGCACTACCAAGGAAATCTTCCAAATATACAGCTCTAAGTGAGTACATTATCCCCTGCCTCTGAAATCTTACTAGCTTCCCAGGCCCTACAAACTTTTTTATGCTAAAGCATAAAAGGCAGGCACACTACAGCAGGCACACTACTTGTTTTCATAAATTCTATTGAGATTAGCCTGGTACATGATCTCCTTTCTCCCATCAGGACAACATTCCCCCATCCCTGAAATGGATCCCACTTTCAGCTCTACTTAACATAAATTCTTCAAGGCCCATTTCAGGTACCATTTCTTCCATGAAATTTTTCCTGATTTTCCCTAAATATAAGTAATTTCTCATATCACTCTGATTTCTCTTATAATATCCTGGGTTAGCCTATATGATAGTTATTTGGGTACATGTCTAATCCCTTTACTAGAATGTAAATTCCTTGACATAAAAACAATGGTTTTTTTTCATATTCATATCCATGAACTCCACATATGTAGTAGCTGTTTAATAAGTGATCATTTCATTGAATTGAAAATTTTCATTTAATTTTTCTTCATGGTTGTCCCTAGCAGGGACAGAGGAGAAAGGTAAAAGTAGAGATGGAAAAATAGCCTTGATAGAGAACTGACTTAAATCTGCATGGTTCACATGTATAGTTTTCTAGAGACACAAAAGCATAGACTTTTTTAGAATGTCCACACTAAAGGAGTAGTTAACCAATCAAAGCCATACAGCCCTTTGAATTTATGCAGCTAAAAGTACTTTTCTTATCTGTGATTTTCTTTGACCGAGGGTGTAGAATGAAAGAACAATCATTATGCCTCCCCCATCCCCAGTTATAGGGACAGATACTGAGAAATAAAAATAAATTTGACAGATGGACAGTTGAGGCAATTGGTTATCTCCTTCCCTAGAAATGAGAAAGAAAAATTGATTCTTCTGGTTGTCCTGGGCTGTTCTGACTAGAGAGGCAAGAAGATAAGATAGACTCTGTATTCTATGATTCTCCTTAATTCCACAGCCAAGTTGACACAGTGCTTACTTGTCTTCCCGAGTTTTAATAGCTTCTTTCCCTTACACCTCAGTCTTGGAAATATAAAAAAGCTAAGAGTCAGAAACCTAGCTGTTCTGTGGAGAGAAGATGAGCCCTTTTAATACCAGCTGGTGGAGGTAACTTTTCACTTATTAGCTGTCTACAAACATTAGGGACATTTCTGGTGGTGAGGAATAGGAGAGAATGGATAGCAAGTGATGAGGGAATGCCTTCCACCCAATTCCTGGAGAGTTTAGAGACTGTCATTGTTGTGAAGGTTACAGGAGAACAGGTTTGGACAGGACAAGATGGAAATCTTTAAAGAGTTGTTACTTAAAAGAGATATTAGACCTGTTCTACAAGGGGAAAAATAGGAGCAATATGTGGAAGTATAAAAGAGGCAAATTTAATTAGGTTTGATGTCAGGAGAACACAAGAATTCTGAAGACAGAATGGAAAGTAGTAGGATCACCCTCCCTGGAGACCTTCAAGCTGAGGTTTGAAAGTAGGGTCAAATGAGGCTTTTTCCTTATGCATCACAATGGTCTATGACTATAGACCACCACCTCCCACCTCTGGAGGGTCACCTGTCAGCATGCTGTCCAGAGGATTCCTGTTCAAGTATATCCTGGGTGAGCTGATTTCTGAGCTCCTTTTCCCAGTTCTGAACCTCTGGGATTCTAATAGGCATAAAAGTCCTTTGAAAAATATTCAACAACAATCATGAGGGTTTGTGTATGTTGCTGGTAATAATAGTTAATATTATATAGCCCTTTAAGGCTTACAAAGCTCTTTTCATATATTATTTGATTTAACCAAACATACAATAATCTTGTATGGAATCTGCTCTTAATTATCCCCAAATGAAGTTGTAAGGTTGACTTGCTCAGGATCTCACAGCTAAAAATACTAATACTAGCATTTATGTAGCACTTTAAAGTTTGCAATGTGCTTTACAAAAATCTTATTTGATACAACAACCTTGAGAGGTGGTAGATACTTATTTTCTATTTTTCAGATGGGAAGATGGAGGTGAAAAACTTGCCCAGGATCCCACAGCTAGCAATGTTTAAGGCAGGATTTGAACTCTGATATGCCTGACTCCAAAGAATAGCACTCTATTCATTTGAAAACCTAGATTTCCCTAAAACATTTCATTGGTAGATTGAGAGAGCACTAGCCTAGGAGTCTGGAGACTTAGTCTGATATCTCACTGGCCATTGTGGCTATGGGCAAATCCCTTATTCTGTAAAACTTCATTTCCTCATAGGCTCATAGGCTCATAGGAAATCATTCTTATACCACCTACTTCACAGAGTTCTCATGAGAAAACCTTGAGGTGTTAATCAAAATGTGAATTATTCATTGTATATACGGTCCTTTAAGTTAACTTTGCTAAAAACACTTTTTTTCTTTCCTGAGGATTAAAATTATCCCACATACAATAAAAGAGACTGAGTCAGAGCTCTGAGCCAATGGCTTTTTATTAAAGGGCCCATGATCTCCTCTAATGAAGTGGACTTCAGATCTTTCTCAGAATCTTGAGATGTCTCCTCCCTCACAGGCCCTATTTTTATAGTTTTATCCACTCAGTCTGGAACAGCAGCTATACCAAATACAGAATAATGCCATGATTGTCATGTGACAGATAAGCTAAACTAAGCAAAATATATTATCAGGAGGGTCATAAGTTGGATGAAGTAAGGAATATCTTCATACAAGATGCACAGGCTTCTCCTTAATTTGGGCAGGATGAAATGATACAAGCTATCACAGTCAGTGATCTAAATGGTCATCTGCTCCTCTTGGACAAATGATTAGTCCAGAGGCACAAAAATATCTTGAGGGCTTTCCATGTAGTTGTGATCTCTGCCATTCTGGGCTTGGTCATCATGATAAGGAAAAACAAGAGTAGAGGGTTTTTAGTCAACTTCCTATGATTAAGCAAGTGAACTTAGAATATGAAGCTCACAGCTCTGGGGTCTTAATATACAGAATTTTGATATGATTCTATCAAGTTGATTAATATTGATTAGAATAGGGTAGGAGTCCAAATGAATTATTTCTCCTTTCTTTTTTCTTCTTTGTTACAAGGAATAGGGAAGGGGAGAGATATATTAGGAAATGAAGGCACCATAAAGACAAAAGATGATAAAAAGTTTTTGAAAAGAAATATATATTGTTGTAACTATATGTTGTCATATGTAAAGATAGGTAGCTGTTGGCACAGTGAATATAGAGTGTTGGGCCTTGAGTCAAAAACATGAGTTCAAATCCAACCATGGTTATTTCTTGTGATCCTGTGCAATTCACTTAATTTCTGCCTCAATTTACCCCAACTGATGAAATTTTAAAATGAGGATAATAATAGCACCCATATTTCAGGATTATTATAAAAATTAAATGAGAGGATATTTGTAAAAGTCATTTAGCATAGTGCCTGGTATTTAATAAGTACTACTACATAAATGCTTTTCCTCTTCCCTTATAAGGACGAATTTGGTGTCTGAATACATATTAGCAAGTTGACTGGATGTCAATTTAGGATCATAAAGACCTTGGTTTTCAAGTTCTCGTGTACCAAGACCTTGGGCAAATGAGCCAGTCTCTGTTTCCCCTGCTCTATAACATTGGGGAAAGGATCCAGTCTCCTCACTTCCTAGTCTACTGGGAGGAAAAATGAGACCAGAGATCAAAAAGTGCTTTTTGCTGCTAAACTCAGGAGGCTGTGGCTTTGGATGGTTGCCCCCATCTTGTGCTTATCCTAATTTCTGATTGTGGGGAGAGATGCCATTCAGTGGTCTCTAGTCTCCTAGTAATCAGACCATTGTTGACCCTCCTTTGAGTCAATCAGCTATTCAACAAGCATTTATTAAACTCACTATGAGCCAAGCACTGGACTAAATACTGGGGATTCAAATAAAGGCAAAAAACAGTCTGTATTCTCAAGGAGGTGACTTTCTAAAGGAAGAAACATGTAAATAACTATGCACAAGTGGGCAGATAACTGTTCTTCCTTAAGGGAACCCAATGACATCATGGGAGTGATGATTTGGACTGAAATGAGACTCAATTACACAAAACCATTAGTCATGTGCTCTCTTCCAGAGCCATCAAAGTCCAGTGGCAAGAAAGAAGTCGAGATGACTGATGATGGTCCAGGACACAGTGGATGACCTTGATATCTTCGGTGACTAAGCTCTGACAAAGCTCCTGCTCAGCCACCTTCAGAACCTTGGGAACAAATTGCTCTCATCTGCCCAGTCTACCATGAGGAACCTTCATATAAATCACCAACAGGTTTGGGGCCTGTCACTCACCCTCAGCCTGGTTCAGCCCCTCTGCCAAGGAGCTTTTACCAGGGTATGGCTGCTGAGCCTGCTATATAGCTTGTTGGAGACACTGGTGAGAGTTGAGTGACATGACAGTTCAGTGAGCAGTCCTGAGAAGGGTTTGGCAAAGGGCCTCAAGGCACTAGCATTTAGGGGGACTAGGAAAGGCCTCTTAGAGAAAGTGGGATATTAGCTGAGGCTTTAAAAACATCATGAAGCCGGCCTCTGTTTTCATCCTCCTTTCTATTCAAAAGTGCCCTTTCTTTAACACCCAAAGCTTCCCAGTGACTTCCTACCCTTTATTCTCCCCTCTTCCAAATTTCCTCTCACAAAAGAATTAGTTAGATCCATTTGCACCTAGGAATAAGTAAGCAATGATATTTTAGGCTCATACATATAGAACTATAAGGGATTCAGGAAGCCAGATGGTCCAGTCCCTTCATATGAGGAAACTAAAACCAGTGGAGTGACTTGACCGATGTCACAAAGTTTGCCTGACTCCCAACTGATTGCTTCTTCCACTAGGCCACACTGCTGATCACTTAAAAAAAATTATTCCTTAGAGATTTATGTTTTTAGCAGGGAGAAAATATCCAACTAAAGGAAAGGAGTTCTAAGGAGGCAGTTGCTTATGTGGGGAAGGTTATTTTTAAGAGAAAGGGAAGCACCAGACGCCCTGAAATCAGTTTTATGTGGATCATTGTTTTCTCTGCTTTTGTATATGGCAGTCTTTGGGCAAATCACTCATGACCTCCTCAGGAAACTCCTCTTACCTTCAGACTATTGATTCCAGTTTTATAAGACTGGAACTATATATTCTGTTATCCTCACCAGCCTAGGGCACTTAAGACCTGAGTGAAGATGGGAATGACCCCCAGGCCCAGCAGACTAGAAGGCTGCTGGCTCTGTCTACTTTTGGCCCTTCCACTTTTGCTACTTTGAGTAGGGGAAATAATAGCTGGTGTCTTCTTGGCAATATATGACCTCCATCAATTCATTTTATTGCACTGGGATTCTTGTCAAACAAAGCTGATGTTTTCTGAGGTTCTTTGTGGATCAAACTCTTATAAGTATCAATTTGTTATTGGATATATTATGTAGAACTCAAGACACATTATTGTTACTATATAATGGGCTAGATTTAAATCTTACTGTGTTACATTTAGTTAGAATATTTATGTAACATAATCATTTACTGGGAGAATTCAAAACTTATGTGAAAAAGGAAATAGCCACATACTCAGAATAAGTTAAGATAAAAATGTTTACCACATAGGTGTTAATGGAAAATTCTCTTCACAATGGCCCTTTTTTAAAAATCTAGGAAGTAAGGAATCTTCCTTACTTCCATTCACTTTGAATCTTTATTTTACTTCGTTTCTGTTTATTTTTGTGCACAATACTGTCTTAAACTTCCACTTTAGTGATATATAATAAATAATTCTTTTTATTGAAGTTTTTTATTTTCAAAACATATGCAAGGTTAATTTTTTCAACACTGACCCTTGAAAAACCTTGTGTTCCAATTTTTCATCCCTTTCCCCAATCCCTCCCCTAGATGGCATGTAATCCAATATATGTTAAGCAATGATTCTTATAAAAGCAAAAAGAAAACCTTTTTATAAGTCTATTAATCTAAAAGTAAACTGAGGCACAGAATGGAGGAGTGGGGACCTCATTTTTTAATCTCCTGAAAAATAATGGACAGAAATCTAAAACCCTGAATTCCAACTTGGCTGGGATTTTCCTGCTGGGAAATATCTTATCATTCAGTCCAAAGGGCAAGGTAAGGAGGATCAATTGTGGTGGCAAAGAGAAAAGGGGAACACATGGAGGGGTAACAAAGGACTCAGGTGATTTATCCGACTGGCCTCTTCCACTTCCCAACCCCCACCTCACTTGGGTTCAGCTAGTAAAGGTCTCTGGGTATGCTGAAGGTATGGGGTGGAAGGTGGAAAGGAAAATGTTTGAAGGTGTACCTAGATCTCTGTTCCTCCACAATCACAGAAATACCAGGCTACAGGCCTGAGGGACCATGGCCTGGAGTTGGAACTCTGTCCCCACTAAAATTTTCCTGCTGGAATCACTGTTCTCTTTCTGTCCCAGCCCTGTGAGATGGAAGGAAAAGAAAGGGAAGGAGCAGTTCCTAATCTTCCAAATGTATATAAATCCAGAGATGGTCTGGTGTTCCCTAGAAAGCTGCTGGTCCCCAGTCTCTTCATCTCAAAGCAGTCACTGAAGGCAGTCCCTCCCACCACCTTTGCTCCCTTGAACATAGGAATTCTAGGAACAATAATTGGGAGACAGCCCTCCAATCCCTCCCTCCCCAGCAAGTTTGATCTGACACTTGACCCTACCTCCTGCTCAGAAGAAGGGATGTTCTCCTCTCTCACCTTTAAGAGAACCAAATTGCCATGGGGCCTGGGAGTGGGGTTTTAAGAAACTCCATCCATGACACTGTTTCTAGGCCCAGCCAACAAGAGGCTAAAGGGAGAGGAGGAGGACAGATAGTTTCTGTCTGTTCACTTGGGATTTCCTAACTTAGCTGGCTCTCCCTGGAAACTTCCATTCAGGGCTGGCTGCCTGGCTCTATTCTAACCCTATCTGAACAGGTCAGCAAGTGACCTTTGCCCAGCTGCCTGGGCCTCCAGTGCCCGATGCCCAGGGGACAATATAAAGCAGGCCACAGTAGATCTTCCTATCCCAATCAACACATCCCAGGGAAGCAGCTTTTCAGGTGAAGCCCCCAGGGCTGGAGAGGGGTGGCCAGGCAGACAAGGAAAAAATCATCCACCATGGAAGGACAGGATCTTTCCTTATAAATCCTGAGCTTTTAGGGGAATGGGATGGGGAGGGAAGGCAATGCTCATATGGAG
>JAJPUD010000301.1:764100-777600 GCA_023553655.1 Myrmecobius fasciatus
GCTTTTAGGGGAATGGGATGGGGAGGGAAGGCAATGCTCATATGGAGAGCACAGCATGGGGATTTAAACCTCCCCATTTCCTTTGCAGAACCCATCCATCTTGGAAATTTATATATATATATATATATATCAGGAGTCAGGGTGCCCGGGTCCTTTCCTCCTTGGCACTCTTTGGTTGTTGAGTCTGCTTCAGTCTCTCCAGAGAACAGGGCTTGGCTGGGACAGGATTGGGACCGCCACTGCAGGAAGGTGGAAGGAGAATCGGGCATCTCCACTCACCTGGGTCCTTTTCCCTCAGACGCAGAGTGGCCATGCAGCGCCAGGTGCTCTTTGCTGTGTTCCTGACCTTGCTGGTCTTTGCTCGTAAGACCCTCTGGCACAGGGTGGGGGATGGATATGGGGAGGTGACTCTGGAAAGCATCTGGGCAGGCAGGCAGAAAGGGAGTCCAGGGCGTCTCTGCTTTCTTCTGGGTCCTGTTGCAACTCATTTCAAGGTAGAGGAGGCTCCACAAAGCTGTAACAAGGGGATATTTGCAGCCAAGGCCAGCATCATAATGGAGGGGCAGTTTGATCCTCAACTGACTGATGGTTGAGGAGAAATGAGATACTGCTCCATTGTGGGGTAAGGCATAGAAGTTCTGGGTTACCAGTGAGAAGTCAAGGCTGGGAAAGGGAGGGAGAATGGTGTGGGGAGGAGATAAAGACAATCTCAGCCCTACAGGTTCAAAGTCCTAGCACAGGGCCACAATGGCCAGAGGTTTGGCTCTGACCCTCAGGTTTGTCTAGGAAGATGCCCCCTCTCCCCAAGGACAGGCCCCCTGTTTGTGTGTCTCACTCCAGAACTATTCTTATGGTTCTCTCTACCCTCATTCTAATGTGGGACACCAGGAGACAGCCAGAGAAAGAGGGGAAATGTCCAGGATGATTCTCAGTATGCCATTCCTATTCCAGTTAGAATTTTCTCAAGCCTACCTTCTTCCCCAAGCCTGATTTCCAGACTCATGTCACCTCCCCTTCCCCATTTCCTTCCACGCAGATGCCCAAGCAGAGGAGACAATTCTGGACCGGGTCCAAGATTATATGCAGCAGGCGGCCCAACAAGCCCAGAATGCCCTGACCACCGTGCAGGAATCTCAAATGGCCCAGCAGGCCAAGTATGCCAGGCCTTCTCAGCTCCTGAATGCTTCTCACTTGCCATTCTTTTTTCTCTCTTCTCCCCACGTCTCCTTTCTCTTCCTTTTTTCCCCCCACTTCTACCTCTTTCGTTTTCTTCCACATCCTCCTCTCTTCTCCTTTCTGCATCTTCTAACCACAATTTCATCCCTATCACTCTTTCTCTTCTGTCCCTTTCTTTTCCTGTTTTTCCCCCTGAGGCAACTGAGGTTAAGTGACTTGCCCAGGGTCACACAGCTAGGAGGTGTTAAGTGTTTGAGATCAAATTTGAACTCAGGTCCTCCTGACTTCAGGGCTGGTGCTCTATCTACTGCACCACCTAGCTGCCCCTCTTTCCCTGTTTTATTCCTACTGTTCTCAATCCTTTTTCCTCCTCCTACTTGTCCCTTTCTTTCTTTTCCCACTGCTGCTCATATCTTAAATATCCTTTTGCCCTCAATCTCTTCTCCCTCATATCAAATTTCTCCCTGATCCTTTCTTTCCCTCCCTTTCTTCCCCCTTTTCTGATTCTCCCCCCCTTTCTCTAGCTCTCTTCCCTTTTCTCTGGCTTCCCTCATTTTCTATTTTATTCCTCCCTTCTCAGAAACTTGGACCCCAGTCTAGGAAGCAAGAGCCTAAATTATGGAAATAATTGGGGAGTACATACCCTTAAACATTGATGCCAATATGGATGGCAAAGTCCATTCTTCCTGTTCTTCTCTCTGTCTTCACCTCTTTTTCTAAGTATCTCCTCTTCCCTTTTCCTGATTTCCTTTTATCCTCCTCTACCATCTTCTTGCCCCTCTTCACCTATTGCCTCTTTCTTCTTTCTAAGGCCCTCTAGGAAACTTTCCCAACTTCTGTGCCATAGGCTAAAGAATAAAAATGCTTTGGCTGTAGACTTTAAACTTCTTACCTGCCCTTACAGCTTCCCTCAATTCCCTACTATATAGAATGGCATCTATCAAAGAACGTAAGCACTCAAAAGTACCTTAGAGGAACCATGTACTCATTTTATAGGTAAGAATACTGAGACCCAGAGAGATCAAGTAACTGTTCAAAGTCACACAGCTACTTAGTTGACCATTCATATAATGAATGACTAGTCAAGAAAAATCTTGTCCCTTCCTTTCTCTCTAGTTTTCCTCTCATCCTCAAAGGTTTTTCCCTTTCTGTTTAACCTTTTAGGGGCTGGGTGACTGATGGCTTCAGTTCCCTGCATGAGTATTGGACCACTTGGGCAGACAAGTTCTCTGGCCTGTGGGAGACAGCTGATGAGGCAAAGGCAGAAGGTCCTTAAAGGAGACCCAACTCCATCATTTTGTGTATTGTCCTGTCTACCTTCCAGTCTTCCCAGATCCTCCTGTCTCCAAGGACTTCCTGGATTCTTCTACTATGCTCAGGAAAAGTATCTGCCCCCAGACAAGCACTGCCCTCCAAATAAAGCCAGATAAGAAACACTGATGGTGTCCTGTGTGCCACACGAGCTGCTCTCCTTTGGGTTGTGGGAATGGCAGTTGTGGGGAAGGACATAGAAATTCACTTCATGTTTCCCAAGGAAAGAGGATTGGTACCTCTTGTAGGGGATGGAGCTAGACTAAATGTCCTCTGAAGCTCAGAGATAGTTTACCATGTTCTGAGAAATCTGGGGAAAAGCAGGGGGGTGATAAAGAGATACTAGGGTACTTAAAGGTTAAAGATGGGGTTCTGGTCTATAAACCACACCTCTTCCTTTCCCACCACCTCATTTTATAAATGAGTTAATTGAGACCCAAAGATATTATAACTTGCCCAAGATTACATGGCTAATAAGTGATGTGGCTGACCTTTTGAACTCACATCTCCTGACTCCTCGTTCTAAACTTGAAGCTGGAGTAAATTTAGTATCTAAGAAATATCAGCTGGGTCCTGACCCAGGACCTTTCTGGGTGGACTTCCCTGGAAAGTTTTACTTCTCTATTTCCACTCTGCTCTTCCTTTCCATTCTTGCCTTGATAGCTTCCTATTGTGTCTAGGATAAAAGGCAAACCCCATAAACTCAGCCTGGCATTTAAGATCCTCCAAAATCTGATTCCCAGATCAGATTCCTGTAGCCTCCTTATATTATTGGCCTTCACCTATTCTATATTTCAGCCAAATTGGACTACTAGATATTTTTCAAACTCAGCCCCCCCTTCCACAAGGAAAGAGAAGGGGAAAGGAACAAGCATTTATTAATCACTTACTATATACCAGTCCCTGTACTAGGAGCTTTATGAATATTGTTTAATTTAATCCTCTCAACACTGTGAGGAAGTTGAGACATTGTACAGAAGAGAAAATTGGGATAGGTAGCAGCATAATGGCTTAACTGGGGTCATAGAGCAAGTAAATTGTCTGAGGTGGGCTTAGAACTCAGGTGGTCCTAACTCCATTGCCAGGAATCTCTCTATAAGTTCACCCGGCTGTCTCCTATTTCCCGGCACTCTTTCCCCATACCTGGAATGCATGTTCTTTCCTCAAAGATGTTGTTTCTCTCTCCTCCTCAAATTTCCTTTTATCTCTTTATCTGTGTGTGCAATGTCATCAGATAGTTCTATTTCTCTGAGTCAGTAAAGAGCCCCCAGAGTGCAGCTCTGGGTGCCTTCATGATAGACCTGTAGAAAATGTCTGGGAAGTTGAGTTTTCAAGATCCTAAGAATCAAACTAAATAAATATTCAGTTACTTTGAAGGATATTGTCAAATTCTTCAGGCACTTTCCCATATTTCTTCATCCTTTACCATAGAGGATGATACGTAAGCTATAATTATCTTTACATGAATCTGTTTGTTTATGCTCAGAAGCTGGGAAAGGTATGTTATGATCAAGTTCTATGAAATGATATCTCTGATTCTTTGGGGTTTTTGATGAAACAGCTTTTTCTGCCCTTTTATTCACCTCTTTGGGAGAAGTGTGAGCCATTCTTCAATCAATCAATCAATCAGCATTTATCAAGTACCTACTGTGCTTTATAGCATTATAACAGGCATTGGAGATACGAATAAAGGCAAAAATGAATTTTTCATTCTTTTGGGGAGACATTTACCTGCATTTACAAGATTTATACAAAATCCAAGAAAGGTTAGGAAGTTTTTAGCAGTTGGGGGAATCAAGAAAGGCTTAATTCTTCCATTTAGTTACAATATCTTTCTTTATATCTTATAGTTTCATGTGGAGTAAGAATATTAATATGTATATGATTTCATTTGGCCAGTAGCGTACGTATCTGTTTATCCTCAATGTCTTTGGTACTAGTGGAAGTCTAATCTTTCCTGACCTGCCAGGAAAAAGTCTAAGTGACATGTTGGGGGAGGGAGAGGAGAGAATAGGCCCTATTAATAGGCCCAGTGTCACAGCTTGGGGTCTTAGATATGTATGTCCTGCCTGTATCTCAATAGCAATCAGTAGATTCCTTTGTTATTGTTGTTGTTGTTCTTTGCCTAGAGAGAAAAGAAGGAAGGAAATAATTGGGTTCCCAACTTCCATTTTCTCTTCTTTCCTTTCTCCAATCCATCCTCTATTCAGTTCCCAAGACAATCTTCCCAAAGCACAGGTCTGAGCCTCTAATTCTGGAGCTAAAAAATTCTTTTTTTTTTAATTAAACTTTTTATTTGCAAAACATATGTATGGGTAATTCTTCAACATTAACCCTTACAAAGCTTTCTGTTACAAATTTTCCCCCCAACTCCCCACCCCTCCCCTAAATGGCAGGAAATCCACTACATGTTAATTATGTTAAAATACTTGGCAAATCGAATGTATGTATACATATTTCCACACTTATCATTGTTGTGCAAGAAAAATCATATCTACAAGAAAGAAAAATCAGATAAAGGAAACACAATGCAAGCAAACATCAATCGAGAGCATGAAAATGTTATGTTGTAGTCCACATTTCGTATCCCTCTCTCTGGGTATATATGGCTTTCTTCACTGAACAATTGGAAGTGGTTTGAAACATCTCATTGTTGAAGAGAGCCATGTCCATCAGAATTGATCATCATATAGTATTGTTGTTGCCGTGTATAATGATCTCCTGGTTCGTTTCGCTCAGCATCAGTCCATGCAAGTCTCTCCAGGCCTCTCTGAAATCATCCTGCTGGTGGTTTCTTACAGAACAATAATATTCCCATAACATTCATATACCATAATTTATTCAGCCATTCTCCAATTGAAGGGCATCCATTCAGTTTCCAGTTTCTTGCCACTACAAAAAGGGCTGCCCAAACATTCTTGCACATGTGGGGCCCTTTCCTTCCTTTATGATTTCTTTGGGATATAGGCCCAATAGAAACACTGCTGGGTCAAAGGGTATGCAAGTTTGATAACTTTTTGAACATAGTTCCAAATTGCTCTCCAGAATGGTTGGATCCGTTCACAGTCCCACCAACAATGTATTAGTGTTCCAGTTTTCCCACATCCCCTCCAACATTTGTCATTATCTTTTCCTGTCATTTTAGCCAATCTGACAGGTGTGTAGTGGTATCTCAGAGTTGTCTTAATTTGCATTTCTCTGATCAATAGTGAGAGCTAAAAAATTCTTAGTGATTTCCTCCTCCCTCTAGGACAAAAAGAAAACTCCTCAATTTATAAGCAGTCTTTGATACATCCGAGTCATTGTTATACATCACTTTGATTTATTCTATACTCTGGCCTAGTTGGCTTACTTTTTGTTCCCCGAATCTCCTACCTCTTCACACAGGCTTATCTTCTATGCTTGGAATGAATTTCCTCTTCATCTTTATCCCCTAGAATCTAATTCTTAGCTTCTTCAAAACTTAGTTCATGAATTACCGTTTATGCAAGCCTTTCTAAATTCTCCTAGCTGTCAGTATTATTTCTCCTCAAAATATCTTCTATTTACTTATCTATTTAGTTGTTTATATCATCCAATAGAAGTCGTCAACTTATAAGATAGACACTTTTTTATTTTTTGTTTTATTTTTATTTATTGTGTTTTAAATAGGCCCTTATATTTAGAGAGACCCCAATATTCATTGAATTGAATTGTTTTAATATTGTTATCCCTACTTTATAGTTAAGGAAACTGAGGTTCAGAGAAGGACATTTTCTAAGGTCAAATATACAGTGTCAGAGGCAGGATTTTAAAACAGTTTCTTGACTATATATTTTGGCCTCTTCCTACTTTACTATAATCTGTGTGCTGATTTAGCACCTGACTAAATGGTGTTTTTTTTTTTAATATATTATTTTACTAGTTACAGGTAAAAACAATTTTTAACCTTTTGGTTTTTTTACAATCTTGAGTTCCAAATTCCCTGCTCCCTCTCGTATCTCCCCCATTACTGAGAAGGCAAAATTACACATGCATAATCATATAAAACATTTCCTTCACATGTTTTGTGTCCTTCTGTAATCCATATTCCTTTATCTTGTCTTTTCAGATCCACTGTATAGGATTGCCTGCCAAAGTCTTTTTCCCCTAACGCTTTTGTAGCCCCCATATCATGCTTCCCAATGGTCAGTCAGTTGTTGTTGGCCAAAGAACTGGACATACATGGGAAGTCTTTAGTAGAGTTATTTAGATTGGATTGAATTTTGAAGGTCAGAGAGCATAAAGGACATCTGTTTTCTACCTTGACCCCCACTCCTATCCAAAGCTAGGTCAGACAAGAAGAGAACCTGCTTGTATCTGGGTTCTACCCCATAGCTCCTCCCCAACATTCCCCAAACTTCCCCCATACCTACACCCTTAGGAAGAGATGGACCAGCTGCAAACCTCTCTATTAAAGACAGAGACATTGCTTGATAACTTAGACAACTTTATTCCACAAATCAAGGGGGGGAAAAGTCTGAGAAGGAGAGGAAGGGGAACTGAAGAGCTAGGAGAGAGGATCACCCCCTTCCTCTCTCCCCACCACATGTACACACACCCCTAACTTAGGGATGTTGATTTCCATGGGTTCTTCTCCAAATTCATCACTTCCTTGAATTCCCAGAAGTTAAGGGAAGAAGTGAGAGGAATGCCACTGGGTGCCTTTGTGCATCACTGATAGCAGGACTAGAGTTGGGGCTAGTAGCAGCCTACATTGAAAGCCTTATTTATTTGTTTTTGGACGATGGCTCCTGGTCTGGATGTGACCACCGCTTAAAAGAGAATCATTTGGACTGGAGCTGGTCACTGAGGCAACCCTGAGAGAGGGCAGAGAATGGCACCCTCACTGGGTGGTCAAGGACTTCCGGGCTTCCTCCAGCAAGGACAGGAGCTCGGATTTGAATTTCTGTGAAAGAGGGTCAACACTTCCCTTGAGGTCCTCCAGGATGGGAGCAACATTCTCCTTAATTGTTTTCAGCTGCTGGGTCATCTTGGCTTGATATTCAGAGGCAGAGGACAAGCCTTTTTCCCGGAGTTCCTGCAGCTTCTGGCTCAGGTTGTCCTTGAGCTTCTCCTGGTAGGGACTCACATACTCCCTGATGGTCTCGATGTGGTCCTGGGCGCTGGTTCGAAGCTGCTGGCCCAAGGGGAGCAGCTTCTCCTGGAGGTCATCAAACTTCTGCTTGGCCCCTTCCTTCAGCCCCTCGGTCAGTGGGACGACCCTCTCTCGGTAGGTTTGCAAATCTTTTTGCCACTTCTTCTCAAATTCGTCCAGATGAGGCTGAATATTCTTCTTCACCTCTTCCAAGCCCTTTGACATTTCCTGGCGAAGGCCTTCTGTTTCCTTAACTATGCTCTCCTTCAGTCCCTGGTAGGCAGGGTTGATCTCATCATAGAAAGAGCTGAAGGCTGTGCTCAGGGAAGTCAGCGTGTCTGAAATCTTCAGGCTGGGGAGAGTTGAGGAGAGAAGGGATGGGAAGTTATCACCCCAGCTTGAGACCCTGGGCAAGGCACTTTCCTCCTGCCTGCCTTAGTTTCCTCATTTGGAAAATAAGGATCAAACTAGCAGCAACTTCCCAGAATTATTATAAGGATCAAATGAGATAGTAATGGTGCAGCACTCAGCACTCAGCCAGCACTCTTTGCTTGAGAAATAGCAATGGCTCCTAATTGCTTCTAGGATTAAAATACCAATTCTCAAGCAACTTCCCAGGCTTCCACTCTATCTTTCTGACCTGACTTTACATACTCTACATCCCAGAAAAATAAGGTTATTGGAAGCTTTTCATCCATGCTGTCCCCAAAAGCTCATCCTTTCTCCCATCTGCCTCTTGGAGCCCCTATCCCTCTCCTAGGCTCTGCTCTAGGGCTATTTCTTAAAGACCTATCTTTATTTCTCCTATTGTTAGTGCCCTGCTACCCCTTCCCCCAAACCACTGTTTGTTCTGTAAGTACCATGTATTTACTCATCAGAGTTTCTGTTTATTTCCTCCCAATGGAATATAGGTTTTTTGAAGGAAGGGACTATATTTCTTTGTATTCCCAGAGCCTAGCCCCTTGCCAGGCACTTAGTAGATGCTTGTTAAATTGAAGTGAATTGAATTGCTTCTCAAATAGGGAATAGAGACTGGGGAGAAAGGGAAGAATTGGTTGAAACCTGGGGCAAACTATGCTCAGGAAGGTGAATGATCCACTTTCTCTGACAGCCCTGGTGTACCATCCCTGTTCCTGTTCTAGTTAGGCTTCCAACTCCAGCCTTCCTTTCTTCAACTTAAAAATGCTCAGAAGAAACTAGCCCCTGCATTAGCCTTGGAGGAAGGAAGGCAAGGAGGCTACTTCTCTAAGTTTGTCAGGCCAGAAAATCTGGAGGCAGGGAGCCACTGGATGATGGAGGAGTTAGGGATAAGGGGTCCCCCTTGGGGAAAGTGAGGACCCAGCAGCTTCCTCCCCTGCTGCCCCATAGGTTCTCCCCTCCCCAGAACAGTTCTGGGTTGTCCGGAGCAGGTTCCTATGGTGTCCAGTTCTTTATCAAGCTTGGTTTTTCTAGGTTTCTGTATCCTGAGCGGCAAACCACCCATCTCAGACCTCTTTTCCCAACTTACTCCAGTTCTCTGCCCACAGAGGAGGACTCAAACTGAGTCACGTATTCCTTGCCGGTTTCCTTGGCGTTGTTCAGGTAGACAGTCAGGATATCCTTCACCTGATCCAGCGGGGACTGGGGAGGTTCATCATGCTGCCAGAGTAAGTTAGCCTGGCTCCCTGGAGGAAAGAAAAAAGAGCCAGGTCAGTGCTGCTGACTCTCAAGACCTTACTGGTCCTTTCTGTGGGGCAGAGGTCCCAAGGGAAGGGGCTTCTGAGCCAGAGGTGGGAGAAGATGGTCTATACCAGGGTAGAGTTTGCTCAGCTCAGCCGGGGTTGGTGAGAGCTCCAATGATCCCATCTAGTATATTCTGAATAAAGGGGGGCTAGGTGCCTGACAGCCTGGACCCACCTGTGAGGAAGAGCAGGGAGAGGGCCAAAACCAGGGCTTTCATCTTGACGACCTCTGCCTGTGGAGAGAGGAGAGAGATTTAAGCCAGGGAGGAGGAGGAGGAGAAGGGAGGCCCATCTGGCAAGGCTGGCCCCACAGCTCCAGGAGAGCGCTGGGCTTGAGTCTGCCCAATGATAGGGTCGGATGGGGCGCTGTCCGGCGTGGATCAGTGAGATTGAGCCCTTCCTACATTTTACCCGCTAGGCCCTAGACATCCTCTTTGGAGGTCATCCAAACACAGGGGCCCAAGCCCGGCCAAGTGACCACCAGGCCAAGAGAGCCAGCCTGGACTTGGCAGATCTTACCTGAATGCTCTCTCCAGGTGATCTGTCAGGAATAGTTGTGGCTCTCCTCAAGAGCTGGTATTTATGCTCCCAGTCGGGGTTGGGCTTGTGGAGAGATAAGGTGAACCTTCAGAAGGACATGTGGAGCTTGGAGTTCAAAGGTCAAACTTACCTCCCCTCCCCCCCTTCCCCTGAAATCGTGGGCTTAAGCAGGTAGACAAACAGAAAGTGGGGGCAATGATTGCCCAAGGGGGACCCAGCTCTGGCTCTGCAATGCAGGGGGGTCCCTTGGTCCAGGCACAGGCTGGAGCCAGACAAGAGTAGCTCCTGCAGAGTGCAATCCCAGTCTTTTAAGGCTAGATAGGGTTGGGGGGGGAGGCTATGTCTGACCCAAGCTGCTGGTCTGGGGTCTAATCCTCCCTTTCAAAACTCTGGGGGAGAAGGCAAGAAAGTCCCTGACATTCTTTCCTCAGTTAATCCCATTACCCACTGACTTTCTTCCCTTGGTTAATCCCATTACCCACTTAATGTCAGGCCCTAAAGGAGGGACTCACACACAGATGGGGGAGAGGAGACACACAAAGGGAGGGTGGGTAGGCATGAGCCCAACCCAGATTTCTCTAATTGGGAGCTAAGAGGAACTCCTTGTCTGGTTCCCCCAAAGGTCCAAAAGGGACCACTTATGCTGACCCTCCCCCTTCCCTCTTTATGAAGCAGAAAATCTCTGCAGGAAGCACATATTATTTTTGTCTCCAAACTTCTCATCCATCCCACCTCCCAAAATCAGGAACAGTGGAATTCTGTGGCCTCTGAAGCCAGGGGAAATTTTAGCAGTGGTTCTTTAGTGGTCTCTCTACTAAATTTCCCCAAAACCTTCTCAAACTCTTATCTTCCAGGAAGATTTCCCCAACTGACTCAACTCTAACTCACAGTTCAGCCATTAACTAGTACTGACTTGTGAAGAGTTGTGTGACTATAAGCAAATCACTTTACTTAGGCCTCAGTTTCCTCATCTGTAATATAGGAAAAGTCAAACATGTAATCCTTAATGAAGATTTTTTTTTTTTTGGCTGAGGCAGTGGGGGTTAAGTGACTTGCCCAGGGTCACACAGCTAGGAAGTGTTAAGTGTCTGAGACCAGATTTGAACTGAGGTGGTCCTGACTTCAGGGCTGGTGCTCTATCCAGTGTACCACCTAGCTGCCCCCTTAATGAAGATTTAAAAGTACATCATATTTGTGGAAATATGTATAGAAGAATTGCATATGTTTAACTTATATTGGATCACTTGCCATCTAGGTGAGGGGGTGGGAAGAAGGAAAAGAAAATTTGGAACACTTGGTTTTGCAAGGGTGAATGTTGAAAATTATCTATGCATATGTTTTGAAAATAAAAGGCTTTAATAAAAAAAGTACATCATGTATGTAATAAGTTTTGCACAGGTTGAAGCACTCAGTATCAGTTCTTTCATCATCATCATCATTATTATTCAATTTGTTAAATGACCAACGGATTTGAGGACCATTATCTAGGACCTTAATATCACAGCATCTAAACTTTCATTTTGTTCAGTCTACCTGTACCTGGATAGATAGCAGCACTCTAGGGATGTGAGAGTAACTTGTAGCTTTGGGAAGCCACAAGAATTCTGGAGGTAAGCTCCAGGGGCAGTATGGTTTCCTGAAATGAATGGTGAAATAGAGCCTGACTCTAAACTGGGACTAAGCTACTTATTAGCTCAGTGACTTTTGAGCTTCAGTTTCTTCATTAGTAAAATGTGGGGACTTAGACTAGCTCAGAGTCAGTGCAGATGGCACACACTCTCTCCTACTGTTATGTTTAGATTTTTCTGCTGATTTTTAGTTGTTTTCTCATACAAGTGATTCCAACTAGATAGAAAGTTCAGACTGTATATTCACTCCTCTGGGTCCTCCCTGATACCTAGTATCAAACTCCAACAAGATGCATCCTCCCTAATACCCAATATCAAACTCCAGACTGTATATTCACTCCTCTGGGTTCTCTCTGATACCTCGTATCAAACTCCAACTAGATAGAAGGTAGTGACTATATTTTCTCCTCTGGGTCCTCCCTAATATCTAGTATCAAAATCCAGAATGTATATTCACTCCTCTGGGTCCTCCCTTATACCTAGTATTGAACTTTGCACCCAACAGGTAACTTAATTAATGGTGTTAACAACTGCTTACACTATTGAATGCTGGAGAAAACAACTTCCTGATAGGATTGTAGGAAAAGCCCTTGGTTTGGAACCCAGAAGAACTGGAATTTAGTATCTCCTTTTTTATTTACTGGTCATACAACCTTGAGAAAGACCAACTATGCTTTCTGGACCTCAATTTCTTCACCTATAAAATGTTGATGAGAATACCTGTCATCCACCACACAGGGTTCCTGGGAAGATCAAATATGTAGTGCAGAAAATTTGCTCAAGATGTTCCTTGTTGGTGGAATTAAGGACTAATGCTCTGTATGTACAAGAGGGAAGAAGCTGAGATGGAGTGGAAGTTCCTCAAGCATGTCAGCTTCTTCCCAAAGTCTCTCTCTCTCTTTCTCAGAGGAGAGAACTTCCCTGAGGAGTACCCATGAATCCAGATGGCAAAATCCAGAAGAAGCGATCTCTCCTCTCCCAATTTCTAGCCCACTCCATCCCTCTTACAGGCACAGACCATCCAGTAATCATGCTCTTCACCAAGGAGGAGAGTCTTGATGGAAACACATTTTCTCTGGGCCACATACATAGCAAAAGTTCAGAATTGGAAAGAACCCTGGGAGTTTTCGCATTCAGCCTCAGACAAGTGGTGACATGAATTCCAGTGACAGGGAGCTCACTATCTGCTCAGGAAATCCATTCCATTGGATGACTACTAGTTAGGGAGTTCTGGCTTATACAGGTGTTGAGATGTTCCAAAAAGCTTGAGAATGCCTTGCACTGGGCTAAGTCTGCTTCCCTGTACCTTCTACGTCTCAGGCCAAGCAAAACAAACCTAATCTCATTTCCATGGAGCAGCCTTTTGAACAATAACTTCAAGCCAGCTATCATGTTCCAAATAAACTGCCAGTTAAACATTCCCAGTTCTTTCCCCCATTCCTTGTAGGACAGAGTAGTCAGTCCTCTCACCAGACAGGTCTGCGTCTTATTCTGTGAACACATGCCCAGTTTTCATTGTCCCTCCTCCAACATGTTAGCCAGCTTTATGTCCAGAGCAAAGCCAGAGGATCTGCTCTAGCCCTTAGCTGCCCAGGAAGGAAAAGCTGACTCTTCAGGATACTGCCACAGACCTCGAGTCAGCACGGACCCAAACAGGCTCTTGGTCAGCACCCATGCTTATCTATGCTAAGTGACCAGGGGATAAGGGTTAGCTAAGGATGGAGAGGTGGAAATCTTGGTTCAGCTAAACCACTGGAGGAAAACACGTGACACTGTAGGGAGCTTCTGGCTGTTTGTCCTCAACCAGGACATCAGGAAGGAGATGCCACAGGAACCGGGTTTATGTGAGGCAAGTTTTCTCCTTGGAGATGGTGTCCCAGTATAGGGGGAAATTGGAGCAGGAAAGAAGGAAGGCTGGGGTGGTTGAGACAAGGGAAGTGGAAGGAAATTTGGAAAACAGAATCATAAATATGGAGTGGGAAGGGAGTCCAGTGCCCTAATTTTTTTT
>JAJPUD010000302.1:1640-23350 GCA_023553655.1 Myrmecobius fasciatus
TATCTATCTATCTATCTATCTATCTATCTATCTATCTATCTATCTATATCTATCTATCTATAGAGAGAAACACATAGAGACACAGAGAGAGACATACACAGAGACAAACAGACACACACACACACACAGAGGACAGAGACAGAGAGAGGGAGACAAAGAAAGACAGTGATAAACAGAGAAAGAGACAGAGAGAAATACACCCAGAGAGAGATAGAGACAGAGACAGACACAGAAATACACAAAGAGAGACACAGTGAGAGACAAAGAGAGACAAAGGCAGATAGATACATGGAGAGACAGAGAGACAGAGACAGACAGACAGACAGAGATACAGAGACATATAGAGAGAGACAAAGATAGAGAGACAGAAAGAGACAGAGACACACACACAGAGACAGAGAGAAAGGTATTAAGCCCTTGTGATGTGCCTGGTGACTTATTAGGGTAGGGAAATGTCTGCAATGGAATGAATGCAGATTGGCAACATCTGTAAATCCCATTTTAGAGATCTTTATTTCCAGGGACGCTGAGCGAGAGATGAAGCCCCTTTGCCACCATCACAAAGCTCATGCCTGAGTTTTCCTGACTTCAAGGTCAGTTCTCTGTCCTCTATTCCCCTGTTGCTTGAAGTCTAAGTTCATGATGCATGAGTGGGATGAGTAATAGGATTGCCACTTTTGAGCCCTTTGCTTGGGCTGCTAGACACCGAGGCAGCTTTGCTGGTGAGAGTGGAACAGAATACTTTTCTCCCAGCCCCCAGACCCCCTCCTACAATGGCCTCACCTTCCAAATTTGGGTCATCATGCATGAGGGAGAATAGGATTTTGCTTCTGATGGGAGGGGGATGAGGGAGCCCTGGGTCTCTGGAATTAAAAAGTAGATGGAGTGCTCAGCCTCCAGAAGGAGCACTTTGGCAGGTGCAAGAGGGAGCACTCTGCCACTGGGAGGGGAGGAAGAGGCCACTGGGCCTCTGGGAGGAAGCTGAAGCAGGAGCACTCTACCAGTTGTAGTAGGTCCAGCAAGCACATTCTGCTTCCCACAGGAGGGGGAGGAGGAGCCCTTCCTCTTCCAGGATCTTCCTGGGGAAAACGCCAATGAAGCACAAATCTCTTGGCACCAGCCCCTGCTCCGCTCAGGTTGTGACAACGTTTCCAGGAGGGAGATTTCACCTCTCTGGGAGTCAGCTAAGGGCAACCAGCTCTCATGAAACTGAGCTTGTTCTTTGCCACCTCTCTCTGGTAAACAAGAGGAAAGGGGGTGGTGGCAGGGGTGAGGGGCTGGGATGGGACTCATTCTTGATGACTCCTCACGACTACGATAGAACACCAGGTGAAATAGAACACAGGATCCTAGCTTGAGAACCAGAAGACATTTCAGAGGTTACCTCCCCCTGCCCATTTAATAGATGGAGAAACTAAGGATGCAGTTGCTAAGCAACAGCCTAACAGCTCTCAGGTAGTAAGTGACAAGGGCAGGACTTGAATCTGCATCTCCTCACTCCAAACCCCAAAGCTTCTTATTCCTGTAACAACTTGTCTCATCAATATAAAGCTAAGACAATAAGACCAATAGCTAGCATCTCTATAGAACGTACATATATTTATATAGGCTTTCTATACATCGTCTCATTGGATCCTTCTGATAATCCTGGGAGGTAGCTGCTGTTATTACTCCCCATTTTACAAATAAGGAAACTGAGACCTTTGGAGGGAAAATGACTTAGAAGATCATAGAGCTAGTGCTAGTAGGGATCTCAGGAGCCATTTCATCCAGCTCCCTGTTTCCATTCTCTGCCTTTTACAATTTGGTCTTCATACAGTGATCAAAGCACTCCACCCACCCCCCAGGATCAATGGAAGATTCCTCTGTTTTAGTGTTTGAAGCCCTTCATGGCTTGGCTCAAATACTTCCTTCTAGTCTTATTATATATATATACACATATATATATATAAAATATTATATATTATATATCAGATATTATATCTATTATAACATAATATATAATATATTATGTATATATTATAACAATATATAATATATTTTATATACACACACACACACACATATATATATGTATATATATAATATATATATATATAAAAAATTCTCTTTTACATACTTTTTGGTCCAAAGGTACAGTCTTCTTGCTGCCATCTCCTGCCTCCTCATATCTGCTTTTGAGAATCCTTGGTTTCCTTCAAAACTGAGCTCAAGTGCTACTTTTTACATGAGTCATTTTTTGTTTTTTCCACAATGGCTTCTGCACTACAATTGACTGTGTTAATTTTATATGTCTTCATTTATGCATATCCCTACCTCCAGAAAAGTACTTTGAGAAAGGGGATTGATTAATTTGTTATTGTATCCCCAGTCCCTAATACCTATTTAACCAATGCTCATTGATTGACTATTGATTACAAAATGGATCCTTAAACATCTCCTCTGACTTCTTGAATGTGGGTACTCCTTTGAGAAAGGGGATTGATTAATTTGTTTTTGTATCTCCAGTGACTGGCAGTGTCTACTAATATCTACTTAACCAATGCTCATTGATTGACTATTGTTGATCCTTAAATGTCTCCTATGACTTCCTGAATGTGGGCACTCCTTCCATTGGTACAAATTGCAACCCATTTTCTCTTGCCCTTCCATCAGTCCTCAACATAGGACTACTCAGTGTACCATAGAACTGTGCAATCTGAGTTAATCTTCCTTTGTTTAGGTCCCATCCACTTTCCTCTTCCTTCTACCCACTGGTCTCTTTTAGGGCCAAGGCAAATATAATCTAATCCTATGATCCCGTAATTGATGTTTTCCTGAAACTTGGGTGTCAATCAGACTGTGTTTAGGTTTAAAACATGCTCAAGGACCTTGATCTTTCAGCTAGAGAATTCTTCTGTAATTGTCCTTGTAAATGGGCTTATGGCACTAAGAGATCATGCCTAGAGTCACACAATCTATTTTTCACATTCTTGAGTTTTCCGCCGAGACATAACAAGGTGGTGAACTGAGCTAGGGATGAGAAGACCTATATTCTAACCTCAGTACTCCAGGTATCATGTAGCCCTACCCAAAGAAGTGATCTCTCTGAGCTCCCTCCTCCCCAAATGCAAGAGGTTGGTCTGTACAGTCTTGTATATTCCCTCTAGCTGGGTAATTCTGTCTGGGCTAGAGTCCGAGTTGCTTTCCCAAAACTTTAAATGCTTCCCTTTATCAGGCTTTGACAGTTGGTATAGTGTAATACAGCAATTCTCAAAGTGTGGTCCACAAACCCCTGGGGGGTCTCAAAGACCTTTCAGGGGGTCTTTTAGATCAAAACTATTTTTATAATAATATTAAGATATTTGCCCATTAGCATGATAAATGTGAAAGTATGTTTAGAAGAATTGCACATGTTTAACCTATATTGGATTACTTGCTGTCTGGGGGAGGGAGACAAATATGGAACACAAAGTTTTGTAAGAGTGAATGTTGAAAACTATCTTTGCACGTATTTTGAAAAATAAAAAGCTATTATTAAAAAGAAAGATATTTGCCTATTAAAACACCTCTCCCTTTTTTCAACTATATGCCTGCGTGAGGCTGGATTTTCTCCATTTATTTCAACCAAAACATTGAATGTAGAAGTAAATAGGAGAATCCAGCTGTTTTCTATTAAGCTAGATATTAAAGAGATTTTTAAAAATGTAAACCAATACCACTCTTCTTGTTAATTGTTTTAGTCATGGAAGATGACTTTTCTTGCATATGTCTTTGTATTTAAATAGCAATGATTATTTTGAAATTTTTTTTAAAAAAATCATCACTTTTAACTTCTATATGATAAATATCAACAGATAAAATCCACATAAATGGAAATTCTGTAGTAATTTATAAGATTGTAAAAGGATCTGAAGATCATAAAGTTTGGGAACCACTGGTCTAATGGACCAAGGGTTCACCTTGGAGTCAGCAGATACCTAGCTGATTGTCCTGGGGGCCCAAAGGTGAATTATGGGCTAATGTCCCAAGAAGCATCAGGAATATGCTACAAAGGTTCAGTCAGTTTTTGTAGCAGCCAAAAAATAGAAGATTCAACAGTATATATTCAGTATCAACTGTGCAAAAACAAAATGGTGCAGTCCTTGACCTCAAGAAGTTTCCAACTCTCTCAGGAAGAGAATACCCAAATAAGGATAGGTTCTCTTCCCACCTATCTCTGATAATCACTAGTTTCCTTCAAAGCTAATAATAAACAGTAAATCCCATTTATAGAGTACTTTTAAGTTTTGAAAATTGATTTATAAATGTTATCTCATTTTTATCCTCACAACAACCTTGGAAGATAAATGCTATTATTTATTATTTCCCCCCATTTTACAGATGAGGAAACTAAAGAGAATTTAAATGACTGATTTAGGTTCAAACAGCTAGGAAGTAGTCAGGGTCAAATTTGAACTCAGATCTTCTTTTTTGATGGGGGTTAGGGGGCTAGAAGAGGCATCCTAAGAAAAAAAAATGAAACAGTTCTTGCCTTCAAAGAGTCTGCATTTTATATATACATATGCATATGTATATATACATATATATGTATGTGTATATACACATATATATTATATACAAGTGTGTATGTGTCTATTCTACATACCCAGACACATAATAGAGGGACTGCTATTGAATTTTATTGGTCTGGGGAAGTACCAGATTGAAAAATTTCCTCTGCTAATGTAGATGAGCATTTTTTTTCTATCATTTCTAGTCTGAGAGAGTTGCTTATGGCACTGCCAGATTGCCTTGGGTCACATACTTAGTACATGTGAGAGACAGAATTTAAATCTAATTTTTCATGTAATTGAATGGGCTGTGGAAATGCTCAGTGAAGACATCACAGGGAAGTTGGTGTTTAAACTAAATTTTGATGAAGGTAAGAAGGAAGAATTTTCTTATAAGCACCGGGGCAAGGATGAATCAATCCATCAATTAATGGATCAATACTTATCAAACACCTCTTCTATGTCAGGCACTGTACTAAGTACTAGAAAGTGCAAAGAAAAAATGCTTGAGGAGAGGGAATGGATAGAATGGTGGATGCTGGGAAAAAAATAAGAACAGAAGAATTAGAATCTACCTGCCAACTTTGATTAGGTGAGTGACCTTGGATGAGTCAGCTTGGAGCCTCCCTATCAGTAGAAGGAGGCCAGTAATCATTGTCCTCCTTTCACCCCCTGTGGGGAGGCTCACATGAGCTCATGAATGTAAGGGACTTTTGGAAGCTTTAAAAGCCTATAGAAACCCTGGCTCTGACTATCCCTTCTTTCTCCAAGTTCCATGCTTTCTTCACTTTCCTCTGAATTTCCCTTGCTCCATCTGAGCTAGAAGCCAAAAGCGATTTGCATTTCCACAGCTATCACAAAAAGTGTCCCATTAGCAGAGCAAGGGAGCCCCACACAAGTAGCTGAGTTGGCGATTTTAGCTCTTAGAGCAACCAGCTGTATTTCCCTCTGGGCCCTAACTTTCTCACTTGCTGAGAGTTCTTTGCTGGGCCTGTTCCTGACAGCTCTCAACCAGGAATGGGAAAAGTCCAACTCCACAACCTTCTCCTTGGAAATAAATGGACTTACTTGACATTAAACTTACTTTGGGGTGATATGAGGGGAAAG
This sequence comes from Myrmecobius fasciatus, assembly GCA_023553655.1. Classification (NCBI taxonomy): domain Eukaryota; kingdom Metazoa; phylum Chordata; class Mammalia; order Dasyuromorphia; family Myrmecobiidae; genus Myrmecobius; species Myrmecobius fasciatus. Next base: position 7,280 of record JAJPUD010000302.1, read on the forward strand.
TAGGTTATTTCATCAGTATGGGGAATTTCCAGTGTGGAAACTTCCTCCACCAATTCAGATGGACAATCCTCTAGTTGATAGTAAAGGAATTGCCAGAGACACTGGGAAATTAAATGAGCTGTCCAGAGTCATTTAGCTAGTATATATCAGAGGCAGGATTTGTATACATATATTTGTGATATATGGCCAGCCATGACATTAAGTTAAAAGGAGTAGAATCTCTGGGAAGCTTCAAAATGCCCTTTGCTTTCATTTATTTTTAAAAGAAGCAGCCAGAATTAAATGATTTGCCCAGCATCAGCTAGTAAATGTCTGATTTGAACTCAGGTCCTCCTGACTCACTTCACTGCATTGGCCCCTCAAACAGTCTTGCTCTTGAAGGCCATTGTTATCCCTTTAATTTGAAGAAGATAGGAACTATTTTCTGTGGGGCAGAAAAGAAAACTGGGATCAATGAGTCTTTCTTTCTTTCAGACTTAATCTCTTTCAGTGAAATGAGCCTCCTGAATTTAACCAGAGCCAGTCCTTCCTGTTTTCCAGCAAGCCCCTAAAACTTGGAGAGGTTATAAGAGGTAGGCACTTCTTCAGTAGCCAGGATGGTGATGGTGGTAGGGTGCCAAGTAAAGAAGCAAATACCCATGTAAGGATAGGAAGCCACAGACTCAGAGAATTTGAGAGTTGGAAGGAAACAGCCGCCATCTTGCTCAATCCATAGGAGAGAATCCCAACTATAAGAAACCCAACAATTCATCCAGTCTGTCCTTGAATACTTGTCATAAGGGGGAACTCCCCGCTCTTGAGGAAGTCCATTTTATAAATTCTGGTTGTTAGCAAGTTTGTCCTGATATCAGTCCTTTTCAACATTTATCAACTGCTCAAATGGTCACACCTCTGAGGTTGAATGGAATTCATCAAATTTCTCTTCATGTGACAGCCCTCGGAATACTTATGTCCTCATGTCCTTCCTTACTGACCCATCTCTATTCCTTTTTATTTTTGAGGTAATTAGGGTTAAGTGACTTGCCTAAGATCATACAATGAGTGTCTGAGGCTAGATTTGAATTAAGCTTCTCTGACTCCAGGGCTGGCTGCCCTGACCTTTCTCTTCTCCAACCTACAATTACTTGAATCAAATCAGTTGAGCAAATTACTTTGCAATTTTGGACTTTGTTTTTATTCATCTGTAAGATGAGATTTAACTAGATGGCTTCTAAAGTACCTATGATTCTAAGAACAGCCCAAATAAACACAGATTTGAGACAATAATCTGGAAGATTAAGTTAAGAAAATGGCTAAGAAAAGGAGAGATCAGAATTGAGATCTCAGAATAGTCAAGAACTAGGGATCTAAGAGACTTGGGTTCTAGCCTTAGCTGGACCACCCAAGGGTATGGCATTAAGCATGACGCCCAGAAAACTCTATTAGCTCTAGAGAGACATGTGGAAAAACAAAAAAAGCAGGAGGTAAGACTTGGTAGAAAAAAGATCTTAGTAAGAAAGAAATGAGAGTTTGGGACCATGTTCTATAATCTTCACATTATTCAAGATCCAAATAAGTAAGGCTCATTTCCTTCTCTCTTTCAAAGCAATCATGTGACAGATGCAGCCCTCCCTTCTCAGCCTACTCTCAACCTTTGTGCAGGTCTCCCTCACTGGAATGACTTTCCAATTCCACTTTACCGATGAGAAAGCTCAACATTATTTACGGCCCAGCCAGGAAGCCTTGAGTTCAAATGTAGCTTTGGATATTTACTATCTATATAACTGTGACCAAGTCACTTAATCTCTCTATCTGATTAATTTAATGTTAAAAAGGAATAATACTAGCACCATCTTCCAGGGTTGCTGTGATGGTACAATCAGACAACATTTGTAAAGCACTTTGCAATCCTCACTCTACCATAAAAATACAAGCCTGGTCTCTAATGAGAGAGATCATTCTCCTTTCTCACTTTTTTTTTGGCTTTTTATTCCTCTTCCTTGGCACCCCCATAACTTTTTCCTTTAAGGTTACTTTTAGGTTCATATTCAAGGACTCCTCAAAACAGGGAGAAGAAAGGAACTCATTGGTAAATTTGAATCAGATATGGGACAGGTATTTATTTCCTACACTCAGAAGAAATACTTAATGTAAAGACTCACAAGCTTCTCTTGACAGAAAGACTTAAGCAAGATGCAATAATATATTCTATAGTATCTATATTCTATATCTTCTATATTATCTATATAATATATATATATTATTTATATATTTATCCTTCTGAGAAGTTGATATGAAAACCTCATCTAAACAAAAGCCATTTTAGGGGAACTGTCGAGCAGGTAGTTTATATTTATGATATTTCCCAGAGTTGCCTGAACGTCAGATGAAACGGTCTATTAAAGAAGGATCAGAGAAAGACCTACCTGCAATTTCACTGCCATAGATAATGCCTTCGATTAATTAAAGCAGCTCAGCTTTTTGTTTTTGTTTTTGTTTTTTGTTTTTTGTTTTTTGTTTTTTTTTTTGCTTAGGACCTTGAGATTGCCTCACTTAAACTTACATAGCCAATAAGAGTCAGAAGCAGATTTGAACCCAACTTAGCTCTGTAGAGATCCACTCCTCCTCTCCAATGCTTTCAAAGCACTTTTTCAAATGCTAGCATGTTATATGAATGCCAGAGAGAATAAGCCTTCAAAAATAACTCCCTGCTGAACTCTTGCTTGGAAGGAGAGAACTTGAGCAGTGCTATTATAAAAAGGTTGGGGCATTGGCACTTGTCAGAGCAATTTGGTCTTGAAGCTCATCAAAGCAGAAAAATAATTTAAGGACAGAGATCTCTTTTAAAGAGCAGCTCCCACCTTGTTAAGCACTCCAGACTGGAAAAAAAATGTGCTGGGTTAGGAACACCTGTGAAAATCTGTGAAAATCTGACTTCGATGTGAAGAAAACAATTTTAATTAAATAAGTTGTTTTTTTGAGTGTTTTACTGGAAACTAAGGGCTAGTTTTTTCATCTTTTAAAATCTGGGGGACTCTTTTTTTCTGATCATGTTGGTCTTTGAGTCTCAGAATCTGGCCTAAGGCTTTTGAGAAAAGAAGGCTCAGTTTGGAGGTTTCTAGCTGCAAAGAACCTTAGAAATCATCCTCCCTCATTTTACAAATGAGAAAACTGAAGGCCATAAAAGTTATAGCATCCTAGAACTAGAAGGAACAACAGAGGTCATCATCCCATTTTACAGATGAGGAAATTGGGGGTTTGGGTCCAAGGTACCCAAGGTAGTAAATATTAGAGATTGAATTTGAACTCAGGTTTTCTGACTCCAATGCTCAATTTACTTTGCTGTACTGTCTCTGATTCCCAGATCAATGATGAGGAGGATGGATTAAAACTCAAGGAGACTGGAAATAAGAAGATGGATTAAAAAGTGATTGCAATGATCTAAGTGAGAGTCGATGGGGCCCTTGGTTATGGGAAGCCGTGTTAGCCTTGGGGACATGGTTCAAGTCTTGCCCCAGACACTTACATGGGCAAGTCTCCTAACTAACCTTAGTTTCCTTATCTGTGAAATGGAGAAGACAAAATCACCTACCATCCAGGGTGGTTGTGAGAATCAAATAAGAAAAATTTGTAAGGCATTTTGTAAACCTTCCAGTGTTAGCTTGAAGAAATGCTAAGTGAATAAATGAATGAATGCTAGATACTCTTTTACAGGAAGGGAAACTGAGTCCCAGACAGGTCATAGAATAATAGGTTGGGAGACGGATGAAGATCTTAGAGATGATCTAGTTTAGTCTCTTCATTTCACTGAGGAGGAAACTGAGCTCTAGAGAGAAGCCCATGGTTACACTGGTAATTAAGACACTTATTAGGCAGGTGTGTGACTGCAAGCAAATCACTTCCCTCTTTTGACTTTCATTTTCCTCCCTTTCAGAATGAGGGAGTTGGACCAGATAATCCCTAAAGACCCTCTGAGCATGATGATGCTCTGAAGACAGCTTCTCAATTTAAACCCCTTTGCATCAGTATCAAAACCCCCAACAAAGCAGGATTTTCAAGCATGAACTCCAGAAGGTGCTATTGATAGGAATTCCCTTCTTTCCTTGAAGCCTTCCTTCCTCCCTCTCAGAGGATACATAGCCACCTTTCCCAGTTGCAAACTTGGCCCTGTTTCTCCAGGCTGATCCTCCTTAAGCAATCATTTGAAGGGATAATGCTGAGGAAATGATGAAAGCTGTTTCCATTTTAATAGTCTAAGGCATGAGTCATAAAATGAGGCTCTCGTGGGGGGAGAGAAAAAGGAGAGGGGATGAAAGAAAAGGAGCGAGGAAAGGGAGATTCAGAAGCAGGAGGGATGAGGGAATGGAGGGAAGGAGAGAGGTGATGGAAGGAGGAATGGGAGTGAAGGAAGGGGGAGAAGTAGGGAAGAGGAGAGAGGGGAGAACAATGAGAATGTGGGAACGAAGGAGGAAGGAAGGAAGGAGTAAAGGGAAAAAGGAAGGGAAGAAGAAAATGGGGATGAGGAAGATGGAAAGGGAGAGAAGAGAGGAATTGAGAAATGAGACAGAAAGAAGAAAGAGGGAGGGAGAGAAAAAAGAGAGGAGAGGAAAGGAAGACCAGAATGTGAGATTGGAAAGAAGAAAGGATAGGAAGTTAGCTTTGTTTAAAGTGATTTCCATCCCTCAATCCCCTATTAATGGGGTGTCAGTAGGCGTTTAATATCATACCCACAGTAATTCAGCCCTTCTAGTAATTTGTTCTTATAGACTAACTCTAACTTAAATGCAGAACTGAAAAGATATTAGGCTGGCAGGCTCATTCCTTTTTCCACTAATTAACCAGTCAATCAAGTACTTATGGAGAGCTGGTTATATACTCATTCCAAGGCCAATAAATTAGTACCTCTAGACTCATATCCTTCTCATCTGGTAAACTGGGAGCTTCCTTGAAGATGAACACGGATTTCCCGAGTGTTTTTGTGTTCCTAGCACCTAGTACACTGTCTTGAACAATCTTTTTGGAGGGAATGGGGAAGCCCAGATCTGTGATTGTTTTGGTTCAGAGAACTCCCAGGGAGAAAACTCTCTCTACCAATACAGATCACCATCTGCTCCATAACATAGAGTCATGGAGATTTGCCATGGGTAAAGGTATTTATTTGCCTAGACTCACACAATTATGATGTGTTAGAGGTAGTCCTTGATCCCAGATCTACCAAAGGCAGTTGTCTAGAGGTGCTGACAAATGTTGCATCCAGACCTAGGTAGGTCAAGATCCAAAAAGCCAAAACAAAGGCTTTGTATGCAGTAAGCACTTAATATATGCCTGCTGGATTAGGGATGCAGTTGTTTTTCATTATGTTTATCATAATGGGAAATACAAAGAGAAGACTCTGCCCTTGTCTCTGAGAAACTTATAATTCAATTGGGGATTTGATCCCCACCCACAAAATATTTATAATTTTTAAAGTGATAGTTGCTTCTTTTTAAAAAAAAGATCTACAGGGGAAATGTTTAAACTACTTGAGAGAAAACCCTTTAGGAGTTTACATTTCTATCCAGACAGCTAACCTATTAATTTCAAGTCATTCATGTATTTTTAAGCTAGTCTCCCTAAAGAGTTGCTTAAACATAGACTATGTAATGTTAGAATTATAAGGCATCTATTTTAATAGGCAACATTTATCAATCTGGTCATTAAACTCTGCCACTTAGCTCTTTGGGAAGTTATCACCCTTCTCTGGGCCACTAGTCTCCTTAATGGTAAAATAAGGTCTTCCAACTCCAGATTTTATGATGCTAATTGGAATTGGAGTCAGGAAGGTCTGATTTCCAATTCTGCTTCTGACACTTACATACTATGTGGCTTAACCTGAATGGATCTCAGTTTCCTCATCTTTAAAATGGGCACAATAATATCTGTAGTGCCGACATAGCCAGTGAGTTTCAAAAAAGATCATAGATGTAGATCTGGAAGCATCATTGGAGACCATTTGGTCCAACTTCTTCAATTTTAGCAGGTGAGGGCCAGAAAAGAAAAGAGATTTGTAAATTCAAGACCTTTCTCTCTAGAGACATCTTTTCTCTGTTCGCATATATCAGGCTAATTTTAAAGCATTACAGAAACATTGTAATTATCACTATATTTATATGAAAATTATACAAGTACATTTCATTCTTTTTAAAAAAAATCTCTTCTCCAAACATTTCCCTGCTTTAAAACCTCAATTAGTGGGGCTTTACAGTAAGAATAAGAAAAAAAACAACCACCATGGATGAACAAACACAGTTCCTTTCTTTCAAGTGACTGAAACCATTTCACATCATGTTATCTCACCCCACTCTTATGCCATCTTTGTGAAACTACTATAACAGATACATTTGTCAGATGACCACAGAAAAGCGTATTGTCTTGCTCAATATTCCCCAGCAGGTCAGTAGCTGGGCCAGGTTCCTGAAACGAAGAGCCTGAGTCATTATCTCATTGTATCTCCAACTGTATTCAACTTTTCTGTCGAGATGTTTCCCCAGAAACTGTTGTTTTCAACCTGGGTTTTCAGCCTGGCATGTATGAAATCACTTAGCTCAGTGATGAGAAGCAATTGCTAGCATAGAGAATCAAAGATTGATTCTGGTCCTTGGCGTGGGACTTGCTCTGGCTCCCTTATGGATTCTAAGGAAAGTTTTACTTCATTCTAGACCAAGTCCAAGGGCGATTTAGAACACCTTCTGACAGCTTTAGAAAGGAGTCAGGCCAGACACTTGCAAACCCAAGAAATCCAATCATTTGCATGGACCCCTTCTCTCTGAAGGCCTTATTTGAACTCTAACAAAAATGTCTATCACGGGGCCTATGACATTGATAAGATGCTATCCAAAGGCACAGTCTTTATTGCTCACCATTGGGATCAAAGGCATTCTGTCTTGAAGAAGCCCACTCAACTGTAGAAAGCATCCCTAGCAAATTTAACTCTATACAGGTGACAGAAAAGTCACACAATACAAATGCACACATTGCAAATTTAGAATTTTAACCTTCAGCTGAGCTTGTCGAGTATCTCGGTCCTGACTGAAATGAGGAAGGCAAGAAGTCAACAAGCATCTATTAAGCACCTAAAATGCCTGAAACTGTGCTAAACTCTAGAGATAAAAAGGTTAACCCAGCACTTTGGAATACTCTGGTGACATCATTTCTGATTCTTGTCCTTAACCAAGGTGGTCACCAAATATTAAGGGAGAAACATTGGATTCAAATAAAGAAGAATTTTTCTTTTCCCTCTCTTATGAATGTACACTATGGCGGGAGATCTAGAATGCCTTATGTTATCCTTTGGTTTGAGTGAAGGCTGATCACTAACAAAGAAGGACAAGATAAATTCAACCATCATCCAGATGACCATGGGAGACTTTCCAGTGGGTAACTAAATAGAAACTAACATGTCCTTTAGGATGATAGGATCCAGAACTGGAAGAAACCTTACAATATCTTGTAGACCAACTTGCTTTTTTACAGATGAGGAAACCGAGTCTGAGAATATGTGGTACAATGGACAGATTTGGAATCAAAACATCTGAGTTCAAATTCAGGGTCTTCTATTTACTGTGCTTCTCTGAGCTTCAGTTTTTTTTCATCTGTAAATCGAGGTAGTTGGTCAAGATTGTATTGGAAGTCTAAGTCTCTTAAGAATTTTGGTTTCATCACTACAAGACCAAGACTACAACTTTTCTCATTTAGAGTTTGAAGAATCTTTCAGTATCATCCAGTTGTTCAGTTGTTTGAGTTGTACCCTATTCTCTGTGACCCCATTTGGGGTTTTCTTGGCAAAGATATTGGAGTGGTTTGCCATTTCCTTTTCCAGCTCAGTTTACAGATGAAGAAACTGAGTCAGACAGTAACTTGTTCTGAGTCCTACAAGTAGTGAGTTTCTAAAGCTGGATTTGAACTCATAAAAGTGAGCCTTACTTTAAGCCTGCAACCCTAGCTTTTATTAGATCCAACTGATCTAATTCCCCTATTTTACAGATAAGGAAACTGAGGTTCAGAGATAGAAAGTACTTTACTTAAGCCCACGTGATTAGTAGTCGGCAGAGCTTTACTCTGTGCCCAAGTCTTCTTCTTTTGCAGACTTTTCATCATCCCACTCTGCCCTTGGTGAAGCCAGACCTCAGCTGCCCTTCACCAAGTCCCAAGGGAACTTTTGGGACTGGCTGTTTAGGAATAAAAGTGGGGGAAGGCTCATTTTTAAGAGACACTTTTCAGATCCTGTTTCATATTTCAGATTGGACCAGACAAGTGCTCCAATGGGAATTGAATGAGTCAGAAGATTAGAATGGGATGTATAGTCTTTAATCTTCAGGCTGTTGGGTAGGATCCAGACCAAACTGATATTAAAAAAAAGAAGAAGGAAAAAAAGGAAGAAGGGAAAGGAGAAAAAAAGATGTTGTGATTTGATTAAAAAAAAACCAATCTAGGGGCTTCAAGCAGTGATCTCAGTATTTCAGTCTTGTCCCTTGCTACCAGGTGTCCTATCCCTGGGGTTCCTCCATAGACACAGTTCTCAGTAGAGAAATCTGGGGTAGAATGATCATGGAACTAGCCCTCCCCTCTTACCTCTCCTGCTCTCTCTGCTGAAGAGCTCTGTTAGGGAAACTACAGGAGGTGGCACAGGGAGGGGGGAATAGGGGGAAGGAAGAAGGGCCATGGCCACCCACACTGTCATTCCTGGGTTCTGATTAAAGAGCAAAATGCTGGTACTGACATTCTCGTTTTCCCCGATTCCCAAATTTGTTTTGACTTTTTGGCGGAGGGAGGGCTCAGGTTTCGCGGGAATGGTCCTGGACGCTGCTGCTTTTTCGACTCACGACCTAAAGCTGCTTGGCTGTTTTTTTTTCTTCCCCCCTCTTAGTCAAATGCACAGAGAGGGCAATTTCCAAAGTGACATTGCTATGGATCAGGGTTGCACAACAAGATTATGTCAGCCTTCGGTTGGGAGTCGGGCTGTTGAGCAATTGCCACTTGGAAGAGAGAGGTCACACATAGAAACCTGTCCAGCAGTTCTAAGAATTTTATATCTTTAAAAAATATTCAATATATTTCTTTATGTGCTAAGGCCCTGGTCTTTCCAAACCCCTGTTAGTGTTTTTCCAGAAATCTCTAGTGCACTTGGAATCAGAAAATCACTTTCCCCTGACAAGCTGAGGAGCCATTGGGAGCTTTATTACAATCTTACAATCTACACTAAAATCAGGAGAGGGAAAATGAAAAGGCATAGGGGGGAGGGAGGAAGAATGGGCTTCCTTGGAGATTCTCTCCTCTCTATGCTCTTATTTCTCATATCCTCCAAAGCCTCCACTTTGGGCTTTGATGGACTCAATTTTAATTCTATTCATTTTTCTTTAGGACCTGCCCGGGTAGCTTCTATTTTCCTGGAGGTAGGGGATAGGAATAGGGGGAGGGATAAAGATTGGTTCTGTGATTTCCTTTGTTTGGGGAACTACCAAGAAGAAATTCCTTCTACTAGTACAGTTCGACAACTGCTCTGAACTTAGAGAGTTTCCTAGAGTCCTGAAAGTGACATACAGCCAGCACATGTCAGAGACAGGCTGGATGGGAAGACAAAAAAAATTCAAAGAGTCATTTCTCAATGAACTTATATTTTGTTGTGATGGTCGGGGGAACATAACTTATACAACCATGAATAAGTACAAAATTTATATGATAAACACAAAGTGATTTTGGGGATATGAATCAATATCTGAGAGAAAAGGCAGACCAACTTGCCTTGGTAAGTTGATGAGGATGAGGAAACTGAGTCTGAGAGAGATCAAATGGATTGTCTTTGGTAATAGGCAGTGTGCTACAATGGGAAGAACATGATTTGAAATAAAAACATTTGAGTTCAGATTAGGCTCTTATATTTACTGTGTGTGGGAGACCTTGTAGAAAGCAGAACTTAGCCTGGGCCTTTAAATTAGGGTTTCAAAATTTAGAGAAAGGAGGGAGCAATGGCAAGCAGGGGATACAACTTGGGTAGAGGTTCAGGCATAGGGGATGAAATTCCATATGCCGGAAATAATGAGTAGTAAGATTTGGCTATGAGGAGAACTAATGTGCAATTAGTCTAGAAAGTCCAATTAAAGTCAAAGATTTTAAATGCTAAACAAAAATATTTGCATTTTATCATAGAGGCAATAGGGAGTCACAATAGTTTCTTGAGCAGGGGAATGATGGGGCTAGTCCTGTGCTTATTGGTATGAAGGCAAAGACCAGATACTGGAAAACTATCTATGATTTTGTAGAATCGTTAGCAGTGAAACTACAGAGAGTCCAGGAAGGGATTAAAATCTGAGTTTGCTTGCTTCCCTTCTCTCTCATTTTATCAGGAAGCATGTGTTGGCTATTTGGCCCTGTCCTCATATTCAGTCTACTGTCATTGTCTTAGAAAGAACCAAGGAAGCCTTTTAAGATGGGAGATTGTTGTCATCTTTCTTTCTGGCCTTAGTTGAAATGAGTCATGGACACCATCAAAGAATAGGGAAGGAGTCAACTTCACCTATTCTAGAGGACAGATCTCACTTGACCAAAAACTCCCAAGAGAAGACTTGAAGGGAAAAGGGCCCTGCCTTGAATATGTCACAAGTTAGAAGTTCTCAGCAGTGTCATTTCCTGACCACTGCTTTCTGGAAAGAAAGTGTGCTTCTGATCCCAATGACTTAGGAGGAGAAGCTAGCAGCTCTCTTGAGCTCCGAAGTTCTGAGCTTAAATGGCCCTTACCAGTTGTGTGCCCACTATCAATTTTGCAAATGATGTAGCTCAGGGAGCTGAGTTCCACCAGGTTGTCTAAGGAGAGATGAAATGGCCCAGAGAGGATATGGAGCAAATCAAACTTCCCATGCTGATCAATAATGGGATTAGAACTATGAATCACCGATGTATTATTTCTAGCTTAGGGAAGATAGAAGATCTAATAGGAAGGAAGGAAGGAAGAAGAAAAGAAGGAAAAAAGGAAAAAAGGAAAGAAAGAAAAAAAGAAAAGAAGGAAGGAAAATAAGGAAGAACAAAGAAAAAGAAGGAAGGAAGGAAGGAAAGAAAAAAGGAAAAAAGGAAAGAAAGAAAGCAAAGGAAGGAAAAATTTAAATACTATGAAACTCTACTTCTCTATATTGTTTACCTATCACATTCATTAATAAGAAATATTTAATAAGGACTTATACAGCTGTGGTGCCCTTTAGACCACCCTGAAGTAGAACATGTAGGACTCTTGGAGCACTCTTTTGCATTAATTATCACCTTGGATTTTTTTTTCTTTTGTGGGAAAGTTTTAGGGAAATTTATGTAAATTGTACTTGACCTGCAGCTTTGTTAGGGTGCTTATCACCATCATTTCTCTGCTCTGCAAAGTCTTCTGTCCTCTGTGGCAAGATCCTCAGTCTTCCCAATATCCTGACTACCTTCCTCTGACTGGACTCTAGATGATCCATTTCCCCCTTCTTTTTAAAATCAGACCTTTGGTTTCATCAATATAGAGAACTGCATCTACCAGTGCAGATCAGAAACTTTCCTGTACCTGAAAGTTGAGAGTTGCCTTGTACACTGAGAGGCTAAACAGTTTACCTGTTGTCATATAGACAAGCTATGTTAGAAGTTAGATTTGAACCCAGGTCTTCTTGAGTCCAACTCCAAACTTCTCTAGTTACTTAACATTCCTGGTACTCAATTTCCACATATGTAAAATTAGGAGACTAGACTAGATAGTCTCTTGGGTTTCTCCCATCTCTAGAATCTATAATTCTCATTATCCATTATATTTTCCATATTATCCCTCAAAATTTAGATATTGACTCAGTTATATAATCCACAAGGTGATACGTGACCACAGATCTAACTAGGACAGGGCAATCATGCCTTTGACCTAGGGCATAGAAATTTAAAAGTAACCAAAAATATATCACATGAACTTGTCAGCAGCTAGAAGTTACTAGAGTAACAAATCTAATGAAATGAATATGTCTGAATAACTTCTTGTATTATTTTCCATCTCTGAATTCCAAAATTAATTAGAGTGTGATTTTTTTTGCTGCTTGCTCAACATTGCTAATATTGCTAGGTCTAGTTCTGTTAATGATTCTAAAAAGCAGGGGGACATTAAGCAAAAATTTCAAAAGCAACACCAAATTCTAATCTCAAAAGGCAAGGAGAAGGTCAAGCTTAACTTGAATTTTCTTGCATTTATTTTGTATATTCATGTTGTCCTGGTAAAATGTAAACTTTTTTCAAAGTCTCTAGCATATGAGAGGTTCTTACTGAATATTTGTTAATTCATTGAATGATGGGTGTTGTGGGAAAATCTCAGGACATGGAGCTAGAAAGGACATAGATTTGAATCCTGCCTCTGTCATTTACTAGCCATATGACCAGGAAAAAGTAGAAGCCTCAATCTTCTCATCTGTAAATCGGGGATAAATTTGTTATCACTTTAGGAGGGAAGTAATAAATTGGGAAATCATCTTTACATTCAGGGGTTCTGATAAAGGTCTCATCTCAAAAATATATAGAGAACTGTCTCATATTTATAAAAATTCAAGCCATTCTCCAATCAATAAATGGTCAAAGGATATGAACAGACAATTTTCAGAGGATGAAATTAAAACTATTTATAGTCATATGAAAAGGTGCTCCAAATCACTGTTGATCAGAGAAATGCAAATCAAGACAACCCTGAGGTACCACTTCACACCTGTCAGATTGGCTAAAATGACAGGAAAAGTTAATGATGAATGTTGGAGGGGTTGTGGGAGGGCTGGGACACTGATGCATTGTTGGTGGAGCTGTGAACGGATCCAGCCATTCTGGAGAACAATTTGGAGCTATGCTCAAAAAGTTATCAAACTGTGCATACCCTTTGACCCAGCAGCATTTCTATTGGGCTTATATCCCAAAGAAATCATAAAGGAAGGAAAAGGCCCCACATGTGCAAGAATGTTTGTGGCAGCCCTTTTTGTAGTGGCTAGAAACTGGAAATTGAATAGATGCCCTTCAATTGGAGAATGGCTGAATAAATTATGGTATATGAACATTATGGAATATTATTGTTCTGTAAGAAATGACCAGCAAGATGATTTCAGAGAGGCCTGGGGAGACTTACATGAACTGATGCTGAGTGAAATGAGCAGAACCAGGAGATCATTGTACACGGCAACAACAATACTATATGACAATTAATTCTGATGGACATGGCTCTCTTCAACAATGATATGTTTCAAACCACCTCCAATTGTTCACTGAAGAAAGCCATATACACCCAGAGAGAGGGATGCGAAATGTGGACCACAACATAACATTCTCATACTCCTTGATTGATGTTTGCTTACATTGTGTTTCCTTTATCTGATATATCGTTTGTGTAGATAAGATTTTTCTTGCACAACAATGATAAGTTTGGAAATATGTATACATATACTCGATTTGCCAATATTTTAACATAATTAACATGTAGTGGATATCCTGCCATCTAGGGAAGGGGTGGGGAAGTTGGGGGGAAAAATTTGTAACGGAAAGCTATGTAAGGGTTATTGTTGAAGAATTACCCACACATATGTTATGCAAATAAAATAAAATTTAAAAAAAAATAAAAGGTATGGACAAAAAAAATTGTTATCACTTTTTTTTCACTCAATGCTCAACTAAGAATAAGTTATGTGTGTAGAAATATCAAACATTATTCTTTGGGGAGAAAGTCTGAGGGAAAAGTGACAGATCACTTCTGAAGGGGAAAAGAAGTTTCTAACAATATTTTGTCAGTAATTAATCCCCTCTTTTTAATTCAACTTTAGGCTTCCACTAAGTGTTAATCTGACAACCAAAGAGTAACTAATGAGGTTGTAACTCATACCAATGGTTTGGTTTGTTATGTTTCTCAGTAGTAAATTCCCCATGTGGTCATGGCCTTCTAAACAATTGTACAGATTCTAGGAGTCATGTGGACACCAAAGAGAAATAGCCAATTAACCCTTTTCCCTTCATTAGTGTTTGGCAGAATGTAGGGATGGCTGGGCATGAACTGTCCTTAGCCACGTGATGTCAGTCTGGCGAAGGCTGCTGTGACCCAGAAAATAGTATTAGTGGCCCAGCTCCGGGCAGAGCTGTATCTCACAAATGGGACATCTGAGCTTTAGGCAAAAGAGAAGGCTGAAATTTCCATCACTTGCTGCCCTCCACTCTAGAACGTCTCCTAGTCTGGCCTGTGCCTGCCTTTCTAGTGTTCCTTCATTTGGGCCCATTCTGGTTCCTTGGATCAGTACTTGATGCCTTAGGCCCCCATGCCTAACATTTTTAGAGCAAGAGACTGTCACTGAAATACTTCTAGATACCCTGGTCTCCTGCTCCTCTACAATTTCAAAAGACCCTTCCTAGGATCCTTCCATTAACAACGTTTGCTGTTGGTCCATCTTGATGGAACCTAATATAATAAGGGAGACAGAATAAGAAGCAGAATTTGGAAAACTTTTTCCTAGAAGGCAGCTTTTTTCCCCCAGATCTTTATTCTAGCCAAGATCCAGGCCAGCAGACCCACTTCAGTTCTTATTGTAGTATTCTAGGAAGGATATTGTCAAGGCAACAAGGCTTTCTAATAGAGAGGGAGCTGGGCTCAATGTCAGGCAAATCTGGGTCCAAATCTTGACTTTGACTCTTAAGGTTTTTGTGACTTTGACCTTAGTTCCCTCATCTGTAAAATGAGGGAATTGGATTAGATCAGTGGTTCTAAAACTTTCTGGTTTCTGGACCTCTTCATATTCTTAAAAAATTATTGAGGATGTTAAAGAGCTTTTGCCTATTGATATTTAATCTGTCACAAATCAAAAAGCCTTCATATTATTATGAAAATAATTTTGATCTCATGGACCTCGGATAGGGTCTTGGGAGTCCTAAGGGGTCCTTGGACCATACTTTGAGAACCATTAGACTACATAGCCTTTGGTGTCCCTAACAGTTTTCAATTTGTGATTTAATTAATCATAACTCCTTGGGGTCTTAATTCCTTCATCTGTAAAATGAAGGGGTTAGACTAGATGGTCTCTGAGATTCTTTCCAGCTTTAGAGCTAGGATCCCATGATTTAACTCATGGGAGCTTGGCCTAGATCTCCTAGACAGCTTCCAACCGAAAAGATCATATTCCATATACCTCAATTCCCCCAGGAATTCAATTTGGCTAGAGTTTTTCATTCACTACTTTCAGCCTCCTTGAAATGCTGATATCTTCCTAACCCAGATTTGCCTGCATTTCATCCAGACTGTCTTCCACCTGTTTACAAGCATTCTAAGGCTCAGGTTATATCATTTATAGAGTTTCTATAATTATCTGTGACTTTGTAGTGGTCTAGTAGGAGCATTTATGCAAAACCAAATTACACCCACTTCTTTCCAGTATATTCAGTTAGTTCCTTTGTACTGTCTTGTGGCTGTTAGATAATTGTAGAACTTTCTCCTTTGCATTGGACATAGCTTGTGACATCAGTCTGGTGCCCTCCTATCCTTCTCTCCCTCCCAGAAGAGCAAAGCAGCCATGCTTTCCTTCCTTCCTTCCTTCCTTCCTTCCTTCCTTCCTTCCTTCCTTCCTTCCTTCCTTTCTTCCTTCCTTCCTTGCTCCCTTCCTTCCTTTCTTCCTTCCTCCTTTCCTTCCTTCCTTCCTCCCTCTCTTCCTTCCTTCCTTTTTCTTTTCCTTCCTTCCTACCTTCCTCCCTCTCTTCCTTCCTTCCTCCTTTCCTTCCTTCCTTCCTCCCTCTCTTCCTTCCTTCCTCCTTTCCTTCCTTCCTTCCTCCCTCTCTTCCTTCCTTCCTTCCTTCCTTCCTTCCTTCCTTCCTTCCTTCCTCCCTCCCTCCCTCCCTCCCTCCCTCCCTCCCTTCCTCCTTCCTTCCTTCCTTCCTTCCTTCCTTCCTTCCTTTCTTCCTTCCTTCCTTGCTCCCTTCCTTCCTTTCTTCCTTCCTCCTTTCCTTCCTTCCTTCCTCCCTCTCTTCCTTCCTTCCTTTTTCTTTTCCTTCCTTCCTACCTTCCTCCCTCTCTTCCTTCCTTCCTCCTTTCCTTCCTTCCTTCCT
>JAJPUD010000302.1:34402-44404 GCA_023553655.1 Myrmecobius fasciatus
CTCCTCTTCCTCCTCCTCCTCCTCCTCCTCTTCTTCCTCCTCCTCCTTTCCCACTCTCTCATTTTCTTAGGCCATTAAGGTTTAATTGCCCAGAGTCACTCAGCTTGTAAGTGTTAAGTGTCTGAGGTCAGATTCAGGGCTGGTGGTCTATCCACTGCATCATGTAGCTGCCTCTGAAGGTACCTTAATTTCAACTGGTTATGTTGCAAATGTATGTCTCTGGCCACAAGAGGGAGAAGTCAGGGGGCTGACTACATCAGCTCCGACCCAGCACCTTAATTGTGGAGAAATCACCATCTTTGTATATGGAGGGTAGCCCAGCACACTTGTTTATTTAATAACAGGGTAGTCGATTTCAGAAATGTTTAGGATGCTTTTGGGGCCAAGTTTTGGTAGGTTGTAAGCTCTCATTAGTACCCTCTAATTAGAGGATCATTTATAGTATAGTTAACATTTTGGGAACCAATTCTCCCCGTAGTAACCACTTATCAAGCTTGGTGGTCCCAAGACATAACTATTAAAATAATTATAAAGAATCAGGTAAAACACAATATTCTAAGGCAATTGGTTTATAGTGCCTAGGACATAATAGCCCCTCAAAATTATTTCCTAAATTGAATTAGATTGTATACACTCTTAAAAAAAACCTAGATCAAGAAGGCATCTTTAGAGATTGGTATATCCAGTTCCTCATCTCTTGACTAGTCTTCACCTAAACCAGCAGCTGGCTATCTCCATTTTTGGACAATGATGGTTAAGATAATCCAGCCTTCTTGAAGGACCGTGACTGATTAGATTATTTTGTTTTTGCCCCAATTAAAGAATTCTGTGGTACTTGTTATTCTACTAATATTCCCATAGAATGTAGAGTGTTTGAGTCTTGAAATTAATACCTATTACTATGACATGTGGGTGAGACTTGGCCATTAGCTCTTTATTTGAAATTCAATCTCATGAAATTCAGGTTAATTATGGATGAGGACTTCCACTCTCACTAAAAATATGTCTATGAAGCAAGGAAGACCCATGAAATCCTTTCACTATGAAGTTATGGGGATGGAGCTATGTGGAAAAAATATCATAGACTCTAACTCCAAGATAATTCAGGTTGACCTGTACCTAAGCAAGAGTCGACTCTACCTCATTCTAAACAGCGATCAATAGGCTTTGCTTGAAGGCTTCTCAGGATGGGGAACTCATCACTCCCCTGGTATCCCATTCCACCTTGGAAAAACTCTATTGTTTGGGAAAGTTTTTCTTGACACTGAATCAAACCTTGGGATCTCATGGACAATCTTGAGAGGCAACATGGCATAGTAGAAAGAGTATTGGGTGAGCAGTCAAAGGATCTGATTTCAAATCCTGACTTCCATCTTTGTGAACTTGGGCAAGTTAATTAGCCCCATTTGGATTTCATTTTCCTCATATTTAAAATGAGGGTTTGGACTAGATAGTCTCTAGGGTCTCTTCTAGCTTTAACCTGTAATCCTTCGATGCAAGACAATACTTAATCAATTGAATAGATTAATGATCTAACATGTATAAGAGCTTGGAAAATTTCTGCATGTTCTTGAAGGAGAAAAGTGAATGAGAGCATAACTGATTTATAATCCTAATGGCTTATATTTCCATAGCATTTTGTTACCATGTGCTTGTACGTGTACTTTAAAATTCAGGCTTTTGAAAAATGAAATCCACTTCTGTCATTCTTTAATTCATTTTCTATACCAAGAACCATTCTGAAGAATATAAACCCTGAGGGCAGACATCTCCTTTCACTGTAAATCTCAAAAGGGTAAAAACTTAACTCAATAGAAATTTATTAATGACAGTTAATACTATAAGAGTAACTGACTGAGATGCAAGACATCTTAATTATCACTTATTGATCTTTTTCTAATGCAACCAATTCATTTAGAATCAGTTGATATCTTAGTCATAAAATAATAAACACCACCACTAACTTCTTTTTCTTCTTTTTTTATTTTTTGGCAAGGTGGGGTCATATAGCTAGTAAGAGTCAAATGTCTGAGGCTGTATTTGAATTCAGGTCCTCCCAACTGCAGGACTGGTGCTCTGTATCATCTAGTTGCCCCCCTCTACCAACAACTAACTTGCAAACATTTTGGCAGCCTTAAATATTGCTAGTGAAAACCAGGGAGAAAAGGGAAAGCTGAAGCCTTGCAAATTTATATTGACATCTCTCTTAAATTGGAATTCCTCTGGTTATGAGAGCATTTACTTCACTTGCTTTTCTTGGAGGAAATTCATCAGGGGACATCTGAATGGGAGTTTACTCTGAGCTGGATTTGGATTCTGGGAAAAAAGAAAATTACGCTAGGTTTAATGGAACTTGGTTAGAGAAAGAATGAGACTGAGAGATAGATAACCTTAACAGTTTGTTCTACTTGGAGTAGGAGGAGTATTTTCCTGCCCTGAGTGTGATGATCAGAAAGGCCCCTCTGTGGATATTGTATCAGACCAGTAAGCCAAATGAAATCAATCCATTCTATACATCAACAAAGACATGCCATTCAGAGATAAATGAAACAACAAGGAAAATATGAATAGAGAATGCCTTGAGTTCATAGAATACTTTTCTCCCAAGGAGTCATATTCAATATGTCAAGATTTTTCACACATATCACTTATTCTTTGGATTTATTGAATTCAATTTTCAGCTCCAACCTTTCTCCACTCCCTCTACCCTCCCAAGAAGGGAACGAGTAGATCCTTGTATTCCAAACATAAGTCAAAGAAACTTGTAGAAATCCACCATTTGTTTCCATCATCATTGCTAAAGAATTTTGATTATCTCAAGGTGGGTGGTGATCCTGGCTAATAGAATTATAAACTGACTTAGGACCCAGTTTCTGTTTTCTATCCTATTTCAAAAAAAATCATACACATACATGTGTCAGGAGTAGCAAAAGGCTCTGTTTCCATGGTCTATTATTTGGAATCTGAGAGAATGTCATGTTCTACAATTCAAATGATCAGCAAGTGCATGATTTTTTTTTTGAATGATAATGATTATCAAGGCAGCCTGGTACAATGCAAATCCTGTTGAATTTGAAAATACAGAACCTGAGTTTGGATGCTAGCTCCATTACTTACCAATTATATAATTTAACATCTCTGGGCCCCCCTCTTTTGCAAAGTGAGGTCTAGATGATTTTTAAGGTCCTTTCAAGATCTATGATTTTTTAAAAAAATCTTTTATGGATATTTTTCTTTTAAAAATCAATGATATTTCTCAATGATTCTCCACTCCCCTGCCATCTCTGAACCCTCCTTTCTAATAAAGAAGAATACTTAAACAAGCACATTGGTCGTAGCGGACAAAGCATGCCTTATTTCATGCCTATAGTCTGCTTAGTAGAGGAAGATATATTTTATCATTGCTTATATTTTTTTGACAGGCTCAAACAAAGTGAAGGTCTGGTAGTCATGCAGTTAAGTGATTGGAGACAGTAAAAGCAGATGATTGAAATAAAAAGAAAATCCACTTTGGGCTAGGTGGGAGGCATTGAAATTCAGAAAATTGAATGAAGAACGATGATTCACAGAAGGATTAGACATTTTTACAATATCATGTTTATGTCAGAAAGTCATCTTCTTCATGGTAATTTTCATGTTAAAAACAACAGTAACGGTTTTAAAATGTATTTGCATCCTGGATTTATTAATGTGAAATTTGAAGAATTCAAGAGAAGTGATCTATTCTGAGAAAATAAATCATCTCTACTTGATTCAATCATTGGCTGGAAATAGATTACCATTCATTACCTAAGATAGCAGAAGGCACCCAAAGGTGCACAGAACTGTTTTTCCCATGCATTTTCCCTGAAAGAAGGCTTTCTCTTGAATCAGTAGAGAGCCAGTAATCATCAGATTTCTTCTCCATTCCTGGAGAGAGATCTGGGAAGAGGATTACAGATGAGAATCTATTCTTTAAGGCTGAGAGGAGAACTGAGAAAACTCTTCTGCCTTCTGGTGATACAAACCCTTCCGGATGACTCACACGTGATGTGGGCCAGATTCTCATTTGTTAGATCACAAGATCCAGTCAATGGCCAGTGGGAGTCTGAAATTCTACAGAGCTGTTTAGGAGAACTGTCTGGTTGTGGGATCTTTCCCTATCCTATGAGCAAGGGGTAACTAAATCCAAGGGGTTAATTAGTTCGAATCCTATGGATTTCTAGAGTGTATATTGTCAAGGAAGACTTGAGTGCCTTTAAAGCATTAAAATTTAATCTGATTTTTAAAAAGCCTACTGTACCCTCGTTCTTTTAATAAAGATTCCCTTTCATGTGAAGATAGCAACTAGAGAAGAAGAGTCTTATAATTCATCAGCTCTCCCAGGTTAATGCTAAGCCGTTACTAAAATCACAAACTGGCTTTCGCAGAGAACAAAATGTGATTTCAGTTTGCATTTCTTTTGTTTCTCTATTGTATTAGTCACCAAGACTCAGCTATCACCTTCATTGGCCATAGCATTGATCAGTGGGCTTTTCCCATCTTCCCTCCAAAGGATAAACCATTTGGACCTGGCATAAACCTGGATTGATGTCCTCAGGTGAGGTTCAGAGGGATGAAAAGTGACTTCTCCACAGTCACACAGGTGAAGATAATAAGTAGCTGAGACATAGTTAGAATCCATGTCTCCGGACTCCAAAATCCGCCTTGATTTGAGTGTACCACAATAAGGTATAGTTGGCTCAGGCTTAACACATGCTTTGAAAATAAGTATATATATATTTCCATACACATTCAGATATGCACATCCTGTCTGATCCCCTTATTTCTATGGGAAAGATTAGAATGGCCATCTGGGCCAACCCCTCCATTTTATGCATGGAGAAACTGAGGCATCTTGAATAAGTGATTACCCAAGGTCATAAAGGAGACAGCATTGAATGAACATATTCAACCCTAAAGCTGGTGTTCCATGCTACCTCAAAGGTAGAGAGAAGGATGAACCAAGGGTGGCCAAAGGTGGAAAATTGAGAAGGAGAATTCCATCCACTTTGCCAGCTCTCCTCTGAAACATGCTTACTTTAAGGTAAGGGATCTCTGAACCTTAGGAGAGCAGCCAGTGGTGAACCCTTTGGTTAAATAATTCGGAAATCCACAGAAGCCAACATTTTAGACGTCGGGAATTAAAATGGCGGGAGCGGGGAATGGGTAACTTACTGAAGTAGAAACCTCTTTCTCCACAAACAAACTGAAGGGCATCCACCAGCTCAGCTCCGCAGAGTGTCTCCGGCCCCGCCGTGGCTGAACTGGTCAAGGTGAGCAAACACAAGGCCAGGTAGAAGAGATGGATGGAGGACACTGTATGCATCTTCACCTGCCAAACAAACAGAAGGATTATCAAACCACCAGCATGCTGAGGGAGTGTGGGAGATAGTTTGTTTGACAAGTCGAGAAAATAAGAAAATAGACTTAAAGCTAGAAAAGACTTCAGACACCTATTCTAAAAGAGTCTATCGTTCTAATCTAAATCGATTCTACTCTAAATCTAAATCCCAAATAGATGTCAAAAAGAAGGAAAAAAGGGGAAAAATATTGAGGATCCCTATAGTTAAGAGACTTGGACCCAGCTAAGGATACTCAGTGAGTTGTGTAACTTGTCCAGTAAACACCTCAAGTAGGATTTGAATTCTCAGTCTTTGACTTAAGAGCCAATATTCTTTCCATTGCATCCTGCTCATGTTTTGGTCCTCTCTGTAAACTGGTATTCTAGAGCCACTTTTAATTGGTACTTTTGTACCTGCGTGGGGAATGAGCTTCTTTGGGAGGAAGTAAGGGTACCCTTTGTGGGAAGTCTTCAAATAGAAGCCAGTTGCTCATTTGTCAGTGATGTCTCAGAGGGGATTTGGTTTCCAGCAGCTCAGACTGGCTTGTGAGAGCAGATTGTTAAATTTTCAGTGTAAATGTTTATGCCTCAGAAATCAGAAACACTACAAATTAGGGATTGGTTCATCGTTTTCTTGCTTTTCTACACTTGAGAAAGGGAAGGGAAAAATGTGAATAGTATAGGGTTATACTTAAAAGTGGGTCCTGTGCACACTTTTCCCCTCTGCAGAGCTGGTCATTAAACATTTATCTAAACATCTTTGCTTCCAATTCTAAAATTCTGTGATGATATCTGATCATTTTAGAGCTGGAAACTAGGGAGAGGTCCAAGCCCTGCACATGGTAGATAAAGAAACTAAGGACCATAAATGATTTGCCAAGATGACAAAAAGAAGAATACATGAAGTTCTTAATGCTGTTGCTGCTGTGCCTTCTAAGATCACAGTGTCTTGTTTGGTCTTAAATGCCTTTAATTATATTAGAATGCTTTGAAAATTGCTTGTCTGCTTTTGCTATATATGACAACTCTATGAACCAGAATATGATTAACCAGAACATTCCATTCCATTAGAAAAGTCTACACTATTAAAAATGATGTTAGAAATTTTCATATTTTTTTCCTGTTTAAAAAAAAATCAAATTTCTAATCTGTGGAATCCTGGCAGTTATGACCATCAGAGAAAGATGGCACTGAGGGCAAGGGAAAAGAAGAGTCAAGAAACCATAAAATATGAGAAATCAGAAATTACATAGGATCATCTAAGTAGACTTCTTTTGGGTGAGAACCTTTGATTGTATAGATATAGGGACCTCCTCATAAGAAGCACACGTGTTGTTTGCAGCTTTGAGTCTTAAGATATTGCCTGAGGCATAGAGAGTGACTTGCTCAAGGTCACACAGTCAGCATGTGCCAGAGGAAGGACCTGAATCCAATTCTCAACTCATAAGTCAGTTCTCTCTCCTCTAGGCTATGCTGTGCCAAATGGATTTTTACTTCTTTAAAAAAAAAGTCCAATCCATTCTAAAGTCCATTTCATCCAATCAGAATCAAATCTACAAATATTTAGCAAATGCCTACTGCATATGTGGAACTTGCCAAAGCATTTCAAAGCCTTTTTTGTTTCTGGGTTTTTTTTTTTTTTCCCCCGGCAACAGTTTTCCCTTCACCTCTTGGAGGCCCTTATGTCATCATATCCATCTTATACTAAATAAACAGAAGGACCCCCCAATGATGGGCCTTGGCTAGTCATAGAGAGAGAGAAAAAAAAAAAAACAGGAATCCAGCCAGAAGATGGATTCCTGAGGCTTGAGTCCCAGGTCTATTCTCAAAAAGAATAAAACCAATTTGAAAATTATCATTTGGTTTTCCACGGTATCAACTCATGTCACAAAGTTCTGGCTTTTTCCAAAAAGTCTTCAATTTTAAGACCCCTAATTTCCCTCTTGGTCTTATCCAACATCCATGAAATTAGAGGGAAACTCTGCCGGGACAGTAGGCAAAATGAATTCTGTCTCTTGGACAGGTAGGACATGCTGAAGCAACTGGAAGTCATCATTCTCTGCAACTCATCACAATGGCATTCCCATCCAACCCCTTCCCCTTTGAAGACCTGGACACAATCATTTATTTCCTGACCACTGCCCTTGCACTCTGTGAACTCTCAACTTAATAGCTTTACATCAGTTGCAAAGTTTGCTGGGTCATTTTAATTAAGATTTCCATATTTGTGGCCAGACTTTTTATTCCTGCACTTGGCAAAGAACCCAAGCCCTTGACTCTCGTTAACACAGCATAAATATTTAGCAAATGCTTGTAAAATATACAGCAAAGCATTATAAATAACCAACATAAAATAGAAGAGGCGGTGAAGAGAAGGTTGAACATTTCTTCCATTTTCTCAATGGCACCGCTGAATGGAAACCACCCACATATCCAAATCCACCGGGGCTAGAAGAAACAAACCAGCATCCATCCAATCTCCAATTTTTCTTACTTGCAATTTTTTTCTTCATCTCCCACATTTCCAATAGAAAGCCCCAACAAATGCACCCCAAACACAACCCAGTGTGACTCCAACACTTTCATTGAAAAAGAGCATGCACCATTGAAAAAATCTTAAAAAGACATAGCACTCTCCAGGTATGACCATTTCTAGAATCTTTCATTTCTAACTCATCTCTTCTCCCCACTTCCCTTGTTTTTCATCATCTCCCCTCCTTTATTTTATACAACTCTAATCTCCCCATATCTTGAGTTGGTAGATCAGGCACCTGTAATCATGAATGGCTTCTAATTCCTTTCTTCTTAGAAAAAAAATATATGTATATATATATGTATATATATATAGGAAAAATTGTCCTTCATATCACCTCAGTGGACTAAACACTTGGATATGTGTGTGTTTATGTTATATATACATGTAATATATACACATAATAGACACACATATCTGCATCATATACATATCTAACTAACCAGACACATCTATACATACATATGTATACACATATACATACATATGTGTATGTATATCTAGTCAGAACTTTATGTCTTTAACAGCTCATTCAAATAGAAAACATCGAGACCAATTATAAGCATAAATCCCCAGTACTGAACCACTTGGATTTTTCAGAGTTTTCAGCTGGGTTACACTGTAAGATAAACATCAGCACTTTAGTCCTAGGACAAGATAGATCCTCTAGTGGTTTTTTCCTTTAATGAAGGCCAAGGGAACAGTCCAGTACACCCACAGAGAGAACCCGAAAATTTATCCACATAGTGTTCCAAAAAAGAAAACAATAAAGAGCTTGCCTGTGAGTGAAAAGTTTGAAAGAAGTCGACCCATATGTTCATCATTTACTGTGGCTCCTTTATTTTACCAAAAGAAAAAGGAAAGAAATAAGAAAGGAAAAGAGAAAGAAACTTAGAGAAAAAAAAAGAAAGGGAGAAGAAAGAAAAAGAAATCTAAACGAAAAACACCGTTCCCTCAAAAGTCCTTCAGGAACCCAATCTACAGAGAAAACTTCTTTGATCTGAATTTTAATTAAATGGCCCTTCAATTGATTCAAGATGTCTGGGCTCCAGTCGAGGGGGCCAAGGAAATTGCAGGGTAATATTCATAAGAAAATACTCACGGAGGTGTGACAATTGGGTTGCAGGTCTTTTACAGCAGGTCAGGGTGGGTATTATGTGGCTGATGTGAATTGAAAGCTGAAGACTTTAAGAAACATGTGCTGCTCTGTGGGTGGGGTTTATGAAAGCATCTAGTTACATTTGGACACCCAGGGCAGGTATACCAGGGGACTGGGTAAACGGCCTTTTGTCCATTCAAACACTGGGCTCGCTACACAGCTGGAATTCCAGTGGGTCCTTCCCCCTCCTTCCTCCTCCTCCTTTTCCCTCCCCCCCCCAGTTAAGGGACCAATTCCTATCGCATTCCCATTAGAGCAGCACAGGATTGGGGCAGGTCAGTCAAATGACCTGAGTGCCTCCTTTACCTTTTTCACCTCTTCCCTCCTGATTTCACTACTTGGAAATGTTTGCAGTCATGTGGAGTGGGAAGTGGGATGGTGGTGGTGGTGGTGGGGGAGACAGAGAATTAAGCCCATGAGCAGGACCCTGATGGTTCACTCAATTGCATTTTAGGTTGGAGCCAAGCCATTCACTCCAATTAAGGCATAGGGGGGGAAAGTGACTCCCCATGGATTTTTCCACTCCTGAAAAGTGCTCGGCACACAGGAAAGAAGGACTTGAGCAAGTTGGTTGCAAAAGGACAAAAGTTGTGGCAGAATATAAGTACGTGGACTCTGCCACATGTCCCATGCCCGGGGGTCGGACAGGGACCCAGACAAAGACAATTAATTGGTTGCTTTTTATAACACTGCTGTTCTCAGGGGCAAAACTAATGGGGAGTCAGGACCGGGTGCCCCCTAACATGTGGGTCCCAGCCATTCCCAAGTCCCTGACTTGTCTAACGAAGCCTTCCTCCCGTGTCCAATACACCCCCCTCCCCTCACTCCGTGGGATGACTGAAAGAACAGTCAATGAAGATTGCTTTTAAGCAGCAGCAGCTACCATTTATGAATCGAGCCGCGAGGCAATTACAGTCCTGGCGGTGATGAGGTCCCCGGCACCAAAGT
>JAJPUD010000302.1:49404-60397 GCA_023553655.1 Myrmecobius fasciatus
GAGAGAGAGAGAGGGAGAGAGAGGGAGAGAGAGGGAGAGAGAGGGAGAGAGAGAGAGCTCTGACATGAAAGCCCACATCTAAACTTTTGCCTCCAGGAGCTCTCCCCAGAAGGGAGAAGTTGGACAGGCAGCTGCTGGAGTAATTTCCGCTTTCCTTATACAGTATACATTTGCTCTGGTCTATAGGAACATGCAAGGTCAGCAAGAGTCGGCAAAGGTTGCTTAGAGCCTAAGAGCCAACTCGCTGTCCCTCTAACTTTGAATAGTCGTAGTCGGAGGTAAGTGCACCCACAGCCCTGGCCAGGAGTTCAGCCACAGAGCTAATCTGCAAAAAAGTTAGAACATCACCCCCTGGGTGCCACTCAGGACACATACGCCTTGGATCACGGTCCCAGTCCTGACAAAGTTGCCGAGTCAAGCCCCCGGGGTTCCAAGGAGAACATCTGCACCTGCACAAAACAGCTGGGAGTTTCTATCTCCCCCCCCTCCCACCCTAGGGGTTTCACAGACTCTGACTATAGATAAGATGCAGAGAAATCTCCAACAAGGATCTACATGAAAGCTTGCAAAAGTGGAAGTCAGCCCAAGTACCTGCAGTTTCCCCCATCCCTAATTATCTTCCGTGCAAATGCAACTTATTCCCCAGAGCTATTTTCCAGATCTCCCCCCCAACAAAATTGCACAGTCAGCAGTTTGCAAATGACCGTCTCTCCCCCCTACCCCTCCCCACCTTCAGAAACAATGTAATTTACAAGTAAATATCGCTCCAAGGCAGACAGCATGCAATCCACCGAAATTGCAAAAAAAAAAATAAAAATAAAAATAAAAAATAACAATAATAAATAAATATATATAATATATATAATCCAATGAAATAAAATGCCCACACGCTTGCAAAGAGTAAGAAAGATTTACCTTCAAGAAATCACAAAGGCAGCACTTAGAGAATTGGGTTGAAAGACTGTTGAATTTGTCCATTGCTCCTGAAGTGCAAAGTCTGAAAATGAATTGGTGAGCAGTAATAATGGGAGAGGAGGAATCCAGAGAGATGGGGAATATGTCGAGAGCTATGTCACATTTCAATTTTGAGGACTTTATTCCATTGCGCAGGCTCTAGCTGCTCTGAATTTAGCAGTGACAGTGAGATTTAGCAAACAGAAGAGGGATTTAGAGAAAATCCTCACATTTATCTACAAAACACAGACACTGTAGACAGGAAACAGCTGGGGGAACATTTGCCTTCTCTCTCTCTCCCTCTTCTGGCAAAGTTATCAAGTAAGGACTTTTTTGGGCATGGTGACAAATAACATCATACCTTTGCATTTTAAAACTAGAGCACAGAAGCATTTCTCTCTCTCTCTCTCTCTCTCTCTCTCTCTCTCTCTCTCTCTCTCTCTCACTCTCTCTCTCTCTCTCTCCCTCTTTCTTCCCCTCCTTTCACCCCACCCCGAAAAGAATGTGTATTAGTGGTAGGGTGAGCAGACATTAAAATCCTCGGGCTGGCTACACAAAACAAGGAGTTGTATGATAATTAACCCTTCCCTGGGCCGAGAAGCCCATTTATCCGTACACCTTACTAGCTTCTTAAGAGCAGAAGATGGGGGGCGGGGGGCTGAGGGGAGAGAGAGAGAAAAACGGGGTGCCTTTGTCTCTCAGCGCAGAGAAAAGCTTCTCTCCACACAGCAAGCCTTCCAGGTTTAACCATAAAATGACCAGAAAGGGGGAGAAAAAGCTGGCTCCCCAGAAGCTGCTGCCCCCCGATGAACCCTCACTTGTAACACACGGGAGCAAATACCTCGGTGAGCTCCCAGCAGCCACGTGAGGGGGAATGATCTCATTTCCTAGAACCTACATAAGGGGAACGCAGCGATGCAATCGGCCTACTTTAGGTCACTGTCTCATGCTCTTTGCCCGGTATCCTGGTGCCGGGCTGGACAGCCAGCCATAAAGAAAAATGAAAGAAAGAAAAAAAAAGAAAGAAAAGAAATCTCCCTTCTTTCCTTCCTTCTTTCCTTCCTTCCTTCCTTCCTTCCTCTAATTAGTAGACTGCCTGACAACTCCCAGGGAGGGCATCTGAGAGCTCATTATTTTCCCCCTTCTTCTTCCCTCTTGCCTACCTTGACCCTCTTTGGGGATTTTTTTTTTGCCCCCTCCAATTGGTGTATATTCTGAAATAACACCAGCTGGCCAGTAATACCCTCTCCAGGGTTATGATGTCATGCAAATCCCTCCACTGTGCTAGTGGTTTTGCGGTGTGCTCCAAAGCCAGCTGTTTTTTCTATTTATAATATATACTTTGCATCTCCACTCTTGGCCATTGAGAATCGGGGTTGTGATATTTTATAGACGCGATTTGTCCAGCTCCTTAGAGACCGGGGAGATAAAAGGAGGGGGATTAGGGAACAAGGTGGGAAAAATCAAGAGAATAACTTGAATCCTTCCCGAGGAATCGGTGGAATAGGGTCTGATTGATTTCTAGGGACCCTTAAATGGTCTGGAGTTGGAAGTTATAACCTTGCACCGAGTGGGGGGCTACTTTGGCCTTCCAGGCTCTCTTGCGGAATGGTGCTCCGTTCCAGAGGTGGGCTTTATTTTTGGCTTATAGACCTTTCATCCAAGGGAAGCTCAGCAGGTTTTGAAAAATGGGTTGATTCATGCTTTCTGAGTGGTTATGGACCCCATAGCAATTATCACCTTTTGAAATCTAAGACTTTTAAAGCTGTGGATTATTCCTCCAGCAGTCCTCAACCGGACCTCTCCAAATTTAGTGATGGGTTCACGGCTAGTACAGTAAAAGAATCCTGGCTGAGGAGCCAGAGCATCTGAGTTCAAATCCCAGCTCTGCTGCTTGGGATATATAGGATATTGGATAAGCCTTTGCACTCTTCTGGACCTGGGTTTCCTAATCTGTAAAATGTGTGTGAGTGTGTGTGTGTGTGTGTGTGTGTGTGTGTGTATGTGCGTGAGTGAACTTGAAAGTCTTTCATGTCTCTTGCAGATTAAAATCTGTAATCCTATGTGACAATGGGATTCTGGAAGGAGAGAGAGGAGGGATAACTCTCTTATGTCCCATTAGCTCCCATCAAAATAGGGCAATCCTGTCATGGTCCGATTTCCTAATAAGAGGCCCTATGTAAAATGGAAAGCACACATCTCTGAAGTCAGAGGTTATTGTTATTTTTGAATTGTTTCAATGATGTCTTGCTCTCTGTGACTCCATTTGGGGTTTTCTTGGCAGAGATACTGGAGTGGTTTGCCATTTCCTTCTCCAGCTCATTTTGCAGATGAGGAAACTGAGGCAGAGTTAAGTGACTTGCTCAGGGTCACACAGCTAGTATCTGAGGCCAGATTTTAACTCAAGTATTCCTGATTCCAGCTGTGACATCCTATTCACTGTACTGACTACCTTCTGCAATAATGCATTTAGTAGGCAATTTTTATTTACAAAAATCATTTTATGTACGACTTCCCAAAGATTCCTGTTGTGAAAGGGGAGGGTCTAATTCCATCCGTGGACATTGTGGAGGAACACATCAGACTGGGGTTAAGAGTTGTCACTTTTGACACATCCTGGCCAGGGGAGTAAGGGCAAACCATTTTATGTCTCTGAGACTCAGCTTGTCCATCTGTGCAATGGGCCTGTGAATTCACCCATTTTCTTCTGCACAGGCTAGTGATTAGGAAAGTGTTTTGAAATATTTAAGACTGTTTAGAACAGAGAAGCTTTTCTTCTTGTCCATGCAGTGTCATGCTCCGTATTTTATAGGGCGTTAGCAATAGCTGGAGAGACAATGTTGTCTAATGGATAAGAAGATCTGAGTTTGAGTCTTACCCCAATGCATGCTAGTTTTGTGACCCTGGGCAAGTCACTTAACCCCTACTTGCTTCAGTTTCTCATCTGTAAAATGGGGGCACACTAGAGAAGGAAGTGGGAAACCACTCCCATATCTTTGCCAACAAAACTTTCTTCCTGAGGTCAAATAGAGCTCACAATACACAACAACAACAAAACCAATATCAATAACAATAAAAACAATAACAAGAAAGGTGGTAAAAGTGAAGCTCAGAGAGGTTAAATAATTTGCTTGAGGTCACACAGCTTGTAAGAATCACAGGTAGGATTCGAACTCCAACTCCAGTTTAGTGCATGAAAGACTAAAAAAGAAAAGGAGCTTTTCAAAATCAGAGAGCAAGCCTATCTATCTTGTTGCATGTACAGAACATTATCATTGGTATTATAGAGGAGACTTGGGTTCAAATGCCATCTCTATCACCTACCACCCCTGTGCCATGTTAGGAAAATCAGGTGACCGCTCTCTGCCTCAGTTTCCTCAATGGTAAAATGAGAAGAGTAGCTTAGATGACCTCCCTGCTCTAGACCCATGATTCTTTGGATGTGCCCAATCCTAAATATCGGGCAGCTAGATGCAATAGTGTATAGAGCACCATGGAGTCAAGGAAGATGCATCTTCTGGAATTCAAATCCATCCTTAGACACTTACTAACCATATGACCCTGGGCAAGCCACTCAACTATTAAAGACAGGATGTTTCTCTTTGGTCCCAATGTTTCCTCCTTTGAAACTCAATTGATTTTCTTTTTTTCAGAAATAGCTCCCTCTCTCTGGCTCCCCCTCCCTGTCTTTTGGCAAAATAATTAACCACAACATCAAAGAGCTTGTATGCTATCTCTCTAGTCAACCACTTCAACATCTGATTCAACATAGCTCTTAAATGAGAAGCAAAGGCTGCCTCAGTGGGAGTTTGAGAACTGGATTCAAATCTCGGCTGTGCTTTGGACCACTCTTGGGTAATTGCTTCATGAATCTGAGTCTTGGTTTCCTCATCTGCAAAAATGGGCTTCTTTGACCAGATGATAACTGAGGTTCCTTTCAGCTCTAAAAGTTTGATCTCGTGTTCCATGTCTGGACGGGGGGCAAACTGGAGTCTCCATCCACAGCATAACTATTGCTCAGCTCCCTTACAGAGTATACAGCCTGCCCTCTATTCCCCATTGTGATTTCCACATATTTTAATCTTTCCAAGATGTTTGAAAGAGCTCAGAAGCTTATTTGAAGGCCTGTAACCCAGTCGGCTGTGATCTCTCAGAATTCACAGTGTGCGTATCACCTTACCTCACCGATTTAATAAGAAATGTTGCTTGGGAAGACAGAAGGCCCCACTTATTTGATCAAAGTCCTGGCCTCCTTGGGTCCTGACACATCAGCTCAAGAAGGCCCTCTATTTCATAGACTCAATTGCCTCAAGGGATAATTGGCTTTTAATTTATGCCCCCTCGAATCAAGTAAAACCAAAATTACAGCAAGCCCTAATTGTCATCAGCTTTGCCGGTGGAAACATTCAGATGCTGGAGATCAGTTTCCAATAGGGAAAGCAATTTCCTGTAGTGATTATTGTATATTTCAGTTTGGAAAACGGTCCATGTTTCTGTGTAGGGTGATATGAATATGTCACAGTGTAATAACTATTGGAAAATAAGATCCATTTTTTTTCCTGGTGAATTCCAAGAAGAAGAAAAAAGAAAAAAAAAACATAAGTGATCAATGTGTCATATGATTACTAGTCAACATTTGGATACTTACATGGGGACGCTCTCCAGGGGAAAATAACAACACTCACGTACAATATCACCACCCGTAACATTAAAGGCTTACCTGTAGAAACTGGAGGTTCCAAGGTGGACACAAGTCTAATTCAGATCCCCCAGCCCCATTTAATCCAAACTTAAGAGGTCATTTCCAATTCCCAAATGATTACAGGGCTGGCTGGCTGGCAAAGTTCCCCAGTGAGATTGGGGAATTGTGCACCACCAAAATAGATAGCTGTAAAGGATGCGCTCATGGTGAGATCATCCAACTCCTGTTTTCACCTTTTGAATTTGTAATGCCTGAAGGATATAAATAACTCTTCCCCAAAGACTTTTTTCTTGCCTGGTGTATTGGCATAAGGCTGCAACCTCAGAAGACTTCTGACACCATTCTAAAAAGAAGAGGATTGTTTGCTCTTTAAAATGCAGGCTGATTCAGGGTAATGCAAAGAGGAAGAAGGGTGGTAAGTTCCAAAGTGTCTTCTCAGGATAGAAAACTTGGGACAATTCAGTCACCTTTATGGTTTCAGTTTTCTCATCTACAAAGTGAGGAGATTGGATTCAATGACTTTGATGGTCCCCTCCAGCTCCAGAACCCATAAACCCAGCATCTTCTCAGTATGAGGGACTTGGGGCAAGCCATGCAACTTTTTTGGGGGGGGATCCTGGTTCAGTCATACATGAAATGAATGAGTCATAATAGATGATCTTGATGGTCTCTTCCAGCTCTAATTCTATGCTTCTGGGATATCTATAGGATCAGGATCTTAAAGAGGAATCTAGTTTTAAAAAACAACCACAACAATAACTGGATTTTATAAATGAAGAAACCGAGGCACAGAACAGGAAAGTGGTCATGATTACATAGGAAGTGGGACTGGGTGGGGAGATCATTCAGTTTTGCTTCTGAGTTTCACCTGAGTTCAAATCCTAACTGCTACTTTTTCTTGGCCAAGTCTGGGCCTCAGTCACCTAATCTGTCACTTCCAGTTCCAATTGTATAATCTGTGATTTAAATCAAAGACCTTTGACTCAAATTCCATTGTTCTTCCCACTATGCCATGCTTCTTCCTTGACCATCACATGTGTCAAATGCTGGACTATTGAATTCAATACACTGATGAATAAGGAAGGAATGGTCTCTGCCCTCAGAAAGCTTACAGTCTACCAGAGAAGGGGAAGAAAAAGAACTAAGTCAATATGAGAGTGGCCAGAAATTAATTCCAATAAAGAAATACAATTGGAGTTCAGTGGCGAGGCAGATTAAGTTCAGTTACTATGATTAGAGCAATCCTAGAATCCTATAATTTTGGAAGAGATGTCAAGTCAAATCCATACCTGAAGAGTAACCCTTTTACAACAAAGTTCAAGGATAATCATCTTTGCTGGAAGTATTCTAGACAACGCCACCAGATACGATACACCCTCAATTTATATAATACCTAATTCTGTCTTTCTAGACCTTCTACTCATTGTTCCTGGTTCTGTGCTCTAAGTTTATGAAAAGCAAAAATAATTCCTCGTCCACATGAGAGCCCTTAGAATACATGGACCAAGCTGATATTTGCATCAGCTCCCACCCCCATCCTGTCCCATTCTCTGTCTGTCTGTCTGACTCTATGTCTGTGTCTCTATGTCTCTGAATCTGTCTCTCTTCCTCTCTCCCTCTAACTCCCTCCTTCTCTCATCTCCTCCAGACTAAACATCTCCAACTTTTCCAAGTTATTCTTATATACTATGGATTCAATACCCTAACTGATTCATTTTGAATCCTTTTCTCTTGTATTTATGGAAGAGATAGGATCCTAACTGAACAACCAAACATGATGAGTAAAATGTGAAAAAGATATTGCAAGCATAGGGAAGCCATGAGCATTTCTGCAAGTTGCAAAGAGATGCATGAATGCAAAGACTATATATTAAGGAACATGGATATATCATGACATAGATCCTGACCCGAAAAGGACCACCCAGTCCCCCTTCTCTCTTCAATACAGATGAGGAACCTGAGAAATAGAAAAGGGTTTAGTGATTTGTATAGAATTACACAACTACTATATATCCAAGGTGGGATTTGAACTTAGGTGTTCCTGACTCCCAGTCTATCTCTATCTATTTACCACACTCCCCAATTTTCCAGCTTTGCTGAAGTATAAAGAATGTAAAGGGGAGTATTAAATATAAAACCTGAAGAAGCAGATTGGCTTCAGGCTATAGAGGACTTTGAAAATTTTACAATCTGGGGAGTTTGGACTTTCTTCTAATGGCACAGAGGGAGCAATAGAAAGTATTTGAACGAGGGAGTGACAAGACCAAGACTGACTACCAAACTGAATCCGATAACATTAAGCAAAATGAATTGGGATGAACAAACCCAGGAGGAGGCTGAAGAAAATAATGGGGAATATGTATAATATATCACATGTACAATATATACAATAAAATTAGGAGGTTAAGGCAATAGGATTGTTGACTGAAGTGAAAACATTATTTCTCCCCACTTCTAGAAAAGACAGAATCGAGATGACAAGCCCCTTCCCTTAAAGCAATTAGAGTTTTTCCTTCATTCCTCTACTTGGATATTGATGGTTCCTGAAATGCCAAAAGAAAAAAAAAAGATGCTTTCTGAATACATGTAGGGATGAAAGCCTTCCTGAGTTTGTGACCCAGTATGCTGCACTGAGAGCAGATGGAATGTTGATGGAACAGGGCAGGAGAAACCATGGGGAAGGAAGGGGCTGGTTGGGCAAAGGAAGGAAGCCAATGGCGGGAAACTAATGGGTCCTCTCCACCGGCCCAATTTAAATGGACATGATGGAATGAAGGCACCTCCTCTGAAATTCACAGCTGTTCCTATTTATGGACTCCTTCTACAGGAATGGAAAAATGTGGGTGCCCTCTAGTGTGTGGCTCAAAAAGTACCTCTTCATTCCCCTAACTTTCCAAGGGATTTTAGCTTCTATTGGGCATAAAACAAAAAAACAAAATCAAAATTTAACTTAGTGATATTCATTGCTAGCCATTGGGAAAAATAGTAATAAAAATAACACCTTCTATTGATATATTGTTCCGTGGATAGATTTCAAAGGGTCTGGTAACTTAGATGGAGGGTAATTCATATTTAATTCTATGTGATCAGTTTCCTTTGTAATCCTATATATTTTATTTTATGCATTTAAGAACATTATTCTGAGAAGAAATCCATAGGCATCATCTCACTGACTTCCAGATGGATCTTTGGCATAAAAAAAGTTAAGAATCCCTGATTTAAAATGATAGCACCATAAATTTAGAAGCGGAAGAAACAAAGCCTAGAAGCTATACAATTTAACCCCCTTATTTCTATAAATGAAGAGAATGAAACAAAAAAGGATTAAATGAATTACCCAGGATCATATAACTAGCAAATATGTGAAATGGGATTTGAACTGGGGCCTTTCTGACTCCAGGTCCAATGCTCCATCCCCTACTCTACTTTCTTTTCATTATTCCCAGTTTGTAGATGAGGAGATTGAGGCACAGAGAGGTCAATTAATCTGTCCATTGAAACAAAGTAAGAATTTTGTAAGTAACAAAGCCAGAACTCGAATTTGTGGACTCAAAGCCAGGATTCTTGTATGGATGTGAACTTAACACCTCAGAGAAAGGTTGAAAGTTTCTACCTTCAAATTTAATTTCAGAGCTAAATGTATAAATAAATTTGTATTTGATTTGTATAAATATTTATAATATATCATAAAATGTATTATGCATACAATATATTATTACTATGTATGATATATAAATGTACAAATAGAAATCTAAATATTGGACATCTATATATTGGACATATGATATATAAATATGTAAATAGAAACAAATAAAAAATATATATTTACAGATGATGTATACAATATATTTATAAATATAAATACAAAATATATACATTATACTTGTTAAGACATATGTAATATATTACATGTGCAATATATAAAATAAATTTCTAAATGTAAATAAAATGTATATGTTATGTATGATAATATATATAATATATTGTATGTATAATAAAGAATAAATTTATGAATGTAAATAAATGTATGTATATTATATATTATAATTCACATAAATATATATAAGTAGAAATATAATTTGTGCATTTGCTAAGTGTTCTTTATATAGACTAAGCCATTATTTTTAGGAGTTCATGATTCAAATCTAGGTTATGTTGTGCATTTTGCTCTTAATGGTCCTATTTTTCCAGAGTTTTGATCTCTGGCTAGAAGTGATCTCAGGAGTCATTTAGTCCACCCCTCCTCATTTTATAGATGAGGAAACTGAATTTCAGAGAGACTAATTGCTCTGTCTATAGAATCCATTCTACTACACCATGGGAATGACAAGGAATGTGCTTATTAAGTGAAGCTGAGGGTAGCTCTGTTATTCAGTGGATCTAGTGCTGGGCCTGAAGTCTGGAAGATTGAGTTCAAATTCAGCATCAGATACTTACTATCTGTGTGACCCTGGGCCAGTCACTTAACCATGTTTGCCTCAGTTTCCCTCATCTGTAAAATAAGCTGGAAAAGGAAATCACAAACCATTGCAGTATCTTTTCCAAGAAAATCCCAAATGCTATCACAAAGAGTCGAACCTGACTGGAAAATGGCTGAACAACAAAAAATAGTTCCTGGTACATAGTAGGCCCATAAAAAATGCTTGTTGATTGATTGATCATATATATTATCCATAGGATCATAAATTTGAGTTTGAAAGAATCTCTGAGGTTCCACTCCAATCTCTAGGCAGTTGGGTGGCTTCATGGCTCCAATGAGAGATGGAGAGTTAGCATTCCTGCATCAGACACTTGTGACCTTGGGCAAATCATTGAACCTCCCTCAGTTTCCTCATCTGTAAAATGAGGGGATTCAGCTAGAAAGTCTCTAAAGGTTCTTTTCAGCTCTAAGTTTATGATTTCATCATCTCATTTTACAGATGAGGAAGCTAAAGCCTGGGTAGGTTACTTGATTTGTGCCAGATCACAAAAGTAATGTTTTGTGTGGGATTTGAACCTACATTCTCTGACCCCAGGAATAGTGTTTTTTCTTCTAAGTATACACCAAGTAATTTGGGGGAGCAGTGGGGAGGCTAGGAAAGGCTGAGAGAGGAGCTCCGTGAATCTTTGGGTGATTGAAGTGAGGTGGAAACAAAAGTATTTTCACCAAAGCTTATTTATTCTTATTCCAAAGTTGCAGAGTTGTCTGTATCAAATTCTCATGGGTATATTTTTTGTGTCTTTGTGTGTGTTTGTGTGTGAGATATAGACAGAAACAGAAACAGAGAAAAAGAGCGAGTCAATGACACACAGTGAGAGACAGAAACAAAGAGAGAGACAGAGAAACAAAGAAAGAGA
>JAJPUD010000302.1:60407-100844 GCA_023553655.1 Myrmecobius fasciatus
GAGACATGGAGAAACAGAGACAGAGACAGAGAAACAGAGAGATAAGAGAGAGACCCAGAGAGAGACACACAGAGATACCCAGAGACTGACACACACAGACACAAGGATTCAGAGGCCATATAGTTCAACCCCCTTATTTGAGAAAAGGGGAAACTAAGGCTCAGGGAGTCTGTAATGATTTGCTCAAGATCATAGGATCTTAGATTTAGAGCATTGCTTAAAAAGGATAATAAAATACATCCTCTGTGCTTAAGGAACTTACAGTCTGATAGAGGAAATCAGACATGGACCCAGAAAAACATGGTAACAGTCAGTAACTAGAATGTTTGAATTATTATTATTATTTATAATAATACTAGCAATAAAAAGGCAGCACAGTATAGTGGTCTGAGGGATACTAGGTTCAAATCCTGCCATTCCCTTCCCTTCATTCCACCCCATACCCCACTTTTTTCAGCTTCCTTTTGGGCTTTGTCTTTCCCCATTAGATTGTCAGCTTTTTGAGGGCAGGGATTGTCTTTGTTTTTATTTGTATTTGTATTCCCAGGGCTTAAACAGCGCCTGGCACATAGTAGGTGTTTAATAAATGTTTATTGATGTACTGCTGAGTTACCCTGGGTAAAACCCTTACCTCTCAGTTGTGTAAGTTTCTAAGGTGCTAAGTTACATATCTGTATTAGCTGCGAGCTGTTTCCTCACCTGGAGCTCTCTACATAAATCACAGGTCTAGAGAACAGAAACAGATGGAAATACCGAAGACTGATGAGGCAAGGGCTCATATCTACCTGATAATAAAATCCTAATTCCAAGCTGTCCTTTATCCTGTACTATAAGGTTTGGGAACCACTTTTCATATGCTATTTTACTTGATCCACACAACAACCTTGGGAGGTAGGTGCTATTATTGCTCACATTTTACAGGTAAAGAAACTGAGGCAGAGAGCGAGAGGTTAAGTAACATGCCCAGGGTCACAGAGCTCTCCAAAGGCAGAATTGGAACTCAAGTCTTTTGGCTCTGAGTTCAACATACTATGCCATAATTAATCCTCTCTATTTGTTGTCTCTGTCTGTCTGTCTCTCTCTCTGTTTCTCTGTCTCCTCTACCTCTGTCTTTCTGTCTTTCTCTGTCTTTCTCTGTCTCCTTGTCACTGTCTCTCTTTTTCTGTCTCTGTCTGTCTCTGTCTCTTTCTCTGTGTCTGTCTCTCTGTCTCCTCTACCTTTGTCTTTCTGTCTTTCTCTCTCTCTCTTTGTCACTGTCTCTCTTTTTCTGTCTTTTTTTCTGTCTATATGTCTGTCTCTCTTTGTTTCTCTGTCTCCTCTACCTCTGTCTTTCTTTCTCTTTTTGTCACTGTCTCTCTTTTTCCATCTTTGTCTCTGTTTGTCTGTCTGTCTCATTCTGTCTCTCTCTCAGTCCTTGGCTTTCTTTGTCTCTGTCTCTCTCCCACCCCCATTTCCTTCCTCCTCCCTCCTCTCTCTCTCTCCCCTCTTCTCACTCTGACTTATTCTTTGATTGCATACACAACACACACACACACACACACACACACACACACATTCAAAGCTAATATTATTATAGGCATTTCTAAGAATTTTTCACAGCCTAGAGAGTGCACCTTTAGCCAGTCATTAAGAGGTCTAATAATAAAATAAAGTCAATAAGAAGTTAAATAATACCATCTAGGATGTACCCAGCATTGGGCTAGCTACTCGGAAAGTGCCGAGGTAAAGCGACATGAGTCCTTTGCTCTCAAGGAGCTTCCATCCAAAGGGAAGGGAGCCAACAACTACAGGAGTATGTAGAGAATGTGTGCAGGTCATTTATGGAAGGAGGAAGCTGGGAAGAAGGGGCAGCAGGGAAGCCTTCATGGAGAAGGGAAGGCTTAGGCTAAATCTTGAGGTGACTCTGAGATTTTATGAGGCAGAAGTGCATGGGAAGGAGAATTACACACACACACACACAAAACTTACATTTTCATGCATGTATGTACATATCCATGTGTACAGTCCATAGATGTACATGTAGATCTGTGTACATAGATGGTTGTCTATATTTATAAATGTTTGCATGCTTATAGCTGTGCACATGCATATGTGGATATATATATATATGGCTCTGTATAGGTGTGCATATATGCATACATATGTGTATATATACACACATGCAAATATATATTAGTTGAAATATTTAAAAGCTAATTTATAATTTATTCCAGAGGTGATAGGAAGCTAGCTTAGTAACTTGAAAAGAAGAGAGAGATGTTGTCTGATTTATTCTTTTCTTTCTTTCTTTTTTGCTTTTTGCTGAGGCAACTGGGGTTAAGTGACTTGCCCAGAGTCACACAGCTAGGGAGTGTTAAGTGTCTGAGGCCAGATTCGAACTCGGTCATCCTGACTTCAGAATTGGTGTTCTATCTACTGTGCCACCTAGCTGCCCCTCTGATTTATTCTTAATGAAAATCACTTTGACAAGAGGCAACCTTGAAAGCCAATGGAAGATATCCCAGGGATGTCTCTTAGTGAATCCTCTGTCATCCAGTGTCCCTGTCCAGGAGGCTGGGACACCTGACCTCTGCCTGGACCTGCTTTCCAGACGACTCACCCCACTGCACAGGCCTCCCCTCCCTGCTCCATGAACTCTGCCTCGCCTTCTCCATAATTACATTTCTTGGCTGCCTCTCTGGTGGTTTTATGCTTTTCAAAGAACTTTCCATATCCGTGATGTTATTTAATCTCCCTAGTAGATTTTAATAGGTTAAATTCAGTGATCATTCTTAGTTCTAGAAAAGTAATGATAAAATATACTCAGCAGTGGTCTCAGACACTTCCTAGCTGTGTGACCTTGGGCAAGCCACTTAACCCCAATTATCTCAGCAAAAAAAAAAATATATATATATATATATATATATATATATATATATACACATACATATATATACATATGTATGTATATATGTATATATATAAATACATATAGATATACATATATATACACACATACATATATACATATTTATGTATATATATATATATAAATACATATATATATATACATATACACACAACACACACACACACATATATACTCAGCAGTACCAAGG
Organism: Myrmecobius fasciatus; assembly: GCA_023553655.1. Classification (NCBI taxonomy): domain Eukaryota; kingdom Metazoa; phylum Chordata; class Mammalia; order Dasyuromorphia; family Myrmecobiidae; genus Myrmecobius; species Myrmecobius fasciatus. The sequence goes on from JAJPUD010000302.1 coordinate 63,506, forward strand.
TACCTGCTAATTTCCTTTGTGAAGGAAATCTGCTTAAAGTCTTTGGAACTCAGTTTCCTTCTCTAAATGAGAGCGATGGGCTGGATGACCTAAAGGATAATCTAGCATTATTTCCACGATTCCATAATGACTCTGTAATTTTAGAATCTTAGGGATTTGCTTGGACTTTATTGAAGGTAGAGAAGGCATATCGATACCTCTTTCCGAACTTGTGGATTTAAAGAATTGGGTGGATGGGGTGAAGAACCTAAAAGTTTAAGTGATTTGGATAAACACAGCTAATATGGGTCAGAGGAAGGGCTTCAACTCCAAGTCTCCCTGACCTTGAGGCTGATTCAGTCATGCTGCTTACAATCTCCCTGCCTTGGACTTGGGGAGAACATTATTATATGGTTAGTAATAAGAACTACCTTTTCTATAAAACTTTCAAATTTTCAAAGGATGGTCAACCAATCACTGTGAACTCTTCAGATTCTGAAATGTTCCTTTTTAGAATCCTTCTTGACTCTGTTTGTGCCAAAGAGGGAAAATAAATTCTTTAGGCAGGTATAATCTGTACATAGATAAGGTAATACAAAGCAGAGGAAACCTAATGTCATGAAGGATACAGCACTAAAGAATAAGGAGATAACACATTTTTAAAATGAATATTCATGTCTTTCTCTATTTTCTAGAATGTTTTAATTAATAACTATTTTATTTTATTAAAATTAGCTTAATTTTATTTTGTTAATAATTATTTAATTATTTTTTTGCATCACCTATATTTTTCTTGTAACACTTCCTGTCCCAAAGAACCAACCCTTATAACAAAGAACATTTTTTAAGAAGAAAAAGTAAGAAAAGGAAGAGGAAGACAAGAAAATGTAATTCAGCAAAATCAACAATAGATTGAAAAAAATCTGACATATATAACACGGAAAGAAATGGGGAGAAATGTCTTCTTATATATCTTCTTTGGGATCAAAACTGGCTCCAAATCTTTTTAATATTTGCAATATTCATTTTTAGATTACTCTGTGGTCATTGTTCTTTTCATTTCTATTATTACCTTCATTGTATATATCATTTTTCTGTCTCTGCCTCTCTTTGCATCAGGTCATCCACTAGTGATTCTTTGTATTTGACATTTCTTACAGTAATATTCCAACACGTTCTCCAGATGGTCAGTAACTATTTTGTTTCAAGTTCTATCACAAAGTCACACATTTAATTTTTATAATTTTTTACCCACCACTCTACACTCAATGAGTCTTCATAAGTAACAAACAAGCCAACTTTCCCTCCCTCCACCTAAAAAAAAATCAGGTAAGCAATACACATGAACATTGACTAAATCTGATGGTATCTACAATATTTCACACCCATGCTCTCCTACTTCTCTGATGAATAGAGGGCACCTTTTATCCTTTCTTCCATAGCTCTATAATCTTGGAATTCTGAACTTGTTCAATAATCACTTATAATACCTGTTAGAACATTAACTCCTTGGACCAGGATGTGACACACACTTCTTGGTTTTCATTGACTTTCCCATGAGTTTAAGATGCCCAAGCCTTTTAATTTTTGGACAACAGGGTTTTTTTTGCTAGTTTTTATATTCCCAATCCCTAGTGTGATACATTGTACACAGTAGGTGATTAATAGATATTCGATGGATTAGTTTCAAGGCAGCATGACCAAGTTCTCCCCTTGCCAGCTATTTCTTTGGCCTCTTTCTGTTGGCTGCTCCTTGATTTTTTTCCCTTCTCCTTTCTTTTCTTGGCTAGTGATGACTAGCTGAACTGGCTTCCTAGGTCCTTTCATCAATTGTTCCCTGGCTTCTTCTCGCTGTATTCTTTGCAAGGAAAATGGTGACTTCAGATTTGGACCCCATTCGGGGTAGATATCTGCCAACGCCCCTGGCATGCTTCTCCCTAGCTTGGGTTCCCATCCAGGTAGAAAGACCACATCCTGGATTGGCAACCTCCACAACAAGGCGCCAGGCTTGTTAAACACATTCCATGGCTCTCAAGGGGGAGAGTCTTCGGAGGCAGTTGCATTATCCTATAGGAAATGTTGAAAAAAAAAAAAACCCACGGCCAGAAATTGGGGAAGACTGCTTTCTCCTGAGAGAATATCTGGGTCAACTCATCTAGTATTGGACTTTTCTAAGCTACTCACTCCTTGGAATTTGACTTGATAAAATGTTTACAAAACACAGACTCTCAGCTAGGTGCTGTTCCAAAAGGGAGACAGACTCAAATCAGGCAAGGGAAGCTTAAACTCAATACTAGACCCTAACAAATCAACTTTCAATGGTCACAGGGAATGAAGGTTCATAGGATTACAGGATTTTGATCTAAAAAGGACCTTCTATTTGGAAACTGAGGTTCAGAGAACACGCTAGAAAAAGCCTCATAAATTGTCGAGTCCTGGGATTTTCCCCTCTAGAAAATACAAAGATTTTCTTAATTTTTCTTTGATGAGTTTTAATTTATTTGCCTTCCGTCTTCTCATTTGATGGAGAAAGGTAGTTTCTTTTAAATATAATACCTTAAATTGGTCTTTTAAAAAAATTTATAACTCAATCATTTAATTCCATCACTTTACAGATGGAGAAACTGAGGTTCGGGGAAGTTAAATCAGGTAAATCAACAAGTACTGATGTGCCAGATATTATGCTAAGTGAAGGATATAAAGAAAGGCAAAAACTGTTTCCCTCCTAAAGGAGCTTACATTCTAATGAGAGAAACAACGTGAATGATTTTTTTTTGGTCCAAGGTCCTCAAAATAAATAGCATCAGTGATGGGAACAGCTAGCCCAATTCTCTCCTTTCTTCACTACTTTTTTCCCCTCCAAATTAAGAAACCAAGATGCAGAAAATGTCTAAGTCACCTAAGTAATAAATAACATTCTGGATTTGAGATTTAGGTCTCTTGCCCTAAACCCAGGACTATTTTCAGGGGATAGAGGAGTAGATTATCAAAGGACATAGGGAACTGGTAGAATGCTTGATGAGATATATTCAGTAGCTGCTCTCCACTGCATGGTACTGATAATTTTGGTGGAATCTTAGCAGTATACACACACACACACACACATACACACACACACTCACATGCATTTACACACCCATACATACACAAATATATATATATATATGTATATATATATATATACCCACATACACACCCATATAAAAATTATATATACCCATACATGCATCTATGCACACATACACATATAAATAATGTGTACATACACTTACACATCATAAATAAACATGTATACATATGCACATATACATGCACATAAATATATATATATATGCATACACATAAATAATGCATGCAAAAACATTTACCCATCTATATATAAATACATACACACACACATACAAACTCTTCATTTTTACTCTGTGACAGATTTCAAAACTAGCTAGCTAGAACTGGGACTCCATTCTCCAAAACGCTAAAACCAGGTTTGGAGTCACCCCACTCTATGAGTCCCACACTATAATTTCCTTCCACGTGAAAATCATTATGGGAGTGGGAAATCCTTGTATAGACTTGTCCATTTGGTTGGTCTCTGGGAGTCACACAGAGACCTTGCTCACTCAGAAGCATGTAGAGCATTTTATTCTTCCTGAAAGCGTAAAGCTGTTGTATGATGGAAGGATTTACTTAACTCACAGGAAAATAGTTTCAGTAGATGGGTAGCAAAAGCCAAGGGTGGTCTGCCCTAGGTGCATTGGGCTCAGGAACACCCCTCAGAAAAAGGGGTAATTACTGACTTTATTACCTAAAGAAATCTCAGGACAAAAATCACCTATTATAGAAACCAGCTGAAAGATGTGATATAACCAGGTTCCCATGTTTTACAGTCCTGGAAGAATGCAATGGGGCCTTGATGTAGCAGGAATTATTTAAAGAAGGCTTCTTCATTCCTATAAATTCCAGATGTTTACCCGTTAGCAATCATTCACTAAAAGGAGAGATGTGGGGTCTCTCTGGGCCCAAATCTGATTTCAGGAATGGGACATAGCTACACCTGAAACCAGATACCTTTGGAATTGTGAATATAACTCACACAGTTGCAGCTGAGAATTTGGATGTAAAGATTCAGCAAACGAGAAAACTACATGCATTGAAAAAAGGAAAAAAATAATGAAGAAGAAAAGGAAGGTTGCAAGAAAGGAAGAAAATATAGCCCATATAAATTCTGGGTATCCTTAACCCAAACTCCATGCTCCTTAGCTGGCTCCCCAGTGCGCAGCTAGGTACAGACTCTGGAGTTTCTTATACTAATTCCCACTTTTATTGTCAAATCAGGTCCCCAGAAACTTGTTTACATAGGTTTCCCCTTCAAAGTTCTAGGGGTCTCTAAGAGGTTAAGTTGTCTTTCTAACGACCCTGGTTTGTGACCCCGCTGTATTGTATTCTCCCCAATATTGCCAGTTATACTTAATACCTCCTTTATATCACTGATTAATCCAGTAATTGGTACCCCAATATCATTTAACCAATTAACATTGAGTAGCTTTTACAAAAGTATCTTAACTGAGAAGACATAGCAAACATCTCCCTTAACTTACTGACTTATCCAGGGTCACATAGGTCCTTAGTAGTGAAACAGAAATTTAAATTGAGGCCTACTGATTTTCCCTTAAACCATTTTCTTCCTCAGAGACATGAATTTCTAAAAATTTGGGAAGACTATTAAGCTTTAGTCTGTCTATATGTCTTTCCCTCTCTTTTTCTTCAAACTGAGACTTTATTATCTAAACTCTCTCTCCCTGGATGGTTGTCAATATTTTAATGAGCTAAGCAAAACAAAGCAACAGAATATTCCCATTCCACTGAATAAGAAAGCTGAGTAATGCATAAATTCATTTGTACATTGTTATTGAAATTTATTTATTGTTATTGAAATTTAGTTAAAACATACAACAAAACTACCCATGTAATCTACAAATTTTAAGAGAAACTAATCTACCAATCTCTTATTTATTATATTATTTTAAATGGACCTGTACTACCCAGCAAATCTTGCTCAGTATCCATAGGAACATACTTGCTATCTCCCTCATTAGAATGGAAACTCCCCGAGAGTTGGGATTATTTTATTCTTTGTTTTTGTATCTCCAGCATCCAACACAGTGTCTAGAACATAGTGGGTACTTGACCAATACCTGTTGACTTAAAGGAATCCCAAGTTGAGGGAATAAGATTCCATAAAATGGGGAAGAAGGTGAGAATGTATCTTTTAGCCAAGCATTAGCATTGAATATACTGGTCTAAAAAATGAAGACAACTTATGTTCTACATAAGGCTGTGATAGCTTTAGGCTGGCACTCAAAGTCTTTCATTCTTTGGACCCAATCTTCTCTGCTTGTGTCATGTGCATTTACTTTCTTTTTCCATACTTATTGAATTGAGTTGAAGGAAATAATTCTGATTTTGAACCCAGGTGCTCTTACTCCAAATCTAGAATTCTTTCCTATAATCATGCTGCTCCTTGATTGAGACTTTTTAGAGCAGGAGCTCTAAAATCAAGGACAAAAATCTATTTGATATCTATATGGAATTAATTTCCTCATTAACTTTGTATATTTTATGTTGTTTGGTCATTGAAGTTGTGTCTGACCCTTCATGACCTGATTTGAGGTTTTCTTGGTAGAGATACTTAAGAGATTTGCCATTTCCTTTTCCAGCTCCTTTTACAGATGAGGAAACTGAGGCAACAGGGTTAAGTGACTTGGTCAGGGTCACACAGCTAGAAAGTATTGGAGGACAGTTTTGAATTCGGGTCTTCCTGACTCCAGGCTTGGTACTCTATTTACCTTGTCACCTAGCAGCCCCCATTTTATATTATGCAATTAAAAACATTCTGAGAAGCACTTCATAGGTTTTACCAGATAACTGAAGGGGTCCATAAGACAGAAAAGTCTTGTTCTTAATAAATATAAGCTGGTTCTGAATTTATTCTGATCTGTGGAAAAACAGTATTCACTTTGTAGAAGTTTTCTTTATGGCCAAAGGTGAGTCCAGCCATTTTATAAAGTAAAGACTTTCCAAATAGCTCATTCCCTTTGTGTTAATCAAAAGAAAATGTTTCGTACCAGGATCTTGGACTCCTCAGGGTATATGTTGTAAAGATCAGGGTGTTCTAGTGAATACAAACTTGCTTAGTCTTTCACATCTAGCTGGCATCCAGATCATGCTTCACTCCATGTTCCTTCTGGCTGCTCATCCATCCACCTTGGCCATTTTGTCATATGCCCTGAAACTGGGGAATACACCCTCCTTCCCTGCCCCCTGACAGTTTGTCTTTGACTCCAGACCCAGTAATCAAATCAATAGTTAGTAAATAAACATTAAATACCTATTATGTCCCAGGCAATTAGGTGGTATAGTGGATTGAGGGCCAGTCCTGGAATCAGGAAGACTCATCTTCTTGAGTTCAAATGTGGCTTCAGACATTTACTAGCTGTGTGACTCTAAAAAAAAGTCATTTAACCCTATTTTCCTCATCTATAAAATGAGATAGAGAAAGATATGTTCCAGTATCTTCACCAAGAAAACCCCAAATGGAATCATGAAGAGTCAGCAGGACTGAAAAATGACTCAACAATAACAGCAAGTACCAGATCCTGTGCTAAGTTACAAAGAAAGGCAAAAGGTCTTTCATTGAAGGAGCTTATGATCTAATTAGGGAGGCAATAGGCAAAAAACTGTGTACAAACAAGGTATAGATAAAAAATTTTGGACATAATCATCAGAGGAAAGTCACTAGAAAAGAGGTCCAAAAAAGAAGGAACAGCACTGTGACTTTAAAAATGGCGGGATGATTAATGCCTTATGGATTGAATTACCATCCCTGTGACTACTTTAACCAAAAGGCCTTGGTCCTTATTACCATATATATATGTGTGTGTGTGTGTGTGTGTGTGTGTGTGTGTGTGTGTGTGTGTGTTGTCTCTTTCTATGGCAATCACCATCCTATTATGTAATGCTATAGACACATAATCAGTATTTTTAAAAATGCTTTTTCATTCATTAGTTTACTTCTATTTATCTAAATAATGGGGTGACTATCAGTGCTCATGCCAATGAATATAATCTATCCATTTCTGAGACTTTTTTTTGATGTCCTCCTTTCCAGGAGTTGAGGTCAGAGTCAGGCAGCTGTGGAGGTTGTCTACCATCCCTCCCTCTCCAACATATGGGAGAACCTTCCTCTAGATCTCTTGACATTTGAAGGAAATCAGGGAACTGTAGGGCTCCATCAACAATCCTCACAGTTGCCCTAACTTTTTTTTTCTGGTCCTTTATCTTTTCTTTTATCATATCTACATATTTCTTCACTGATGATATATTACAGCTCACCTACCTTTGGGTGACCCATGATTTTAAGCCTCTGGAAATAAAGTTGTATTGGATTAGTCCGTGATTAATATTCTATGAATCCATGGTATTTTATGAAACCACAGTGTTCTCTGCTTGGTATTCTCTGAATCCTTGATATTAGTAGCAATCTAGTATCACTAAAAGAATGCATGCAAGGGGTATCTCTGCATAAAACATCATGCTCCACTCAGGTTTATCTGATCACTTGAAATCTCCCCATTGTGCCGACTGACTCAGGTTTTGATACTCATGTTGTTCAATCATTTCGGTTCTGTCAGTCTGACTTTGCATGAATCAGAAGCCATTTGGGGTTTTCTTAGCAAAGATACTGGAGTGGTTTGCCATTTCCTTCTCCAGCTCATTTTACAAATGAGGAAACTGAGGTAAAAAGTTTAAGTGACTTGCCCAGAGTCACAGAGGTAGTATCTGAGCCAGGTTTGAGCTCAGGAAGATCAGTTTCTGATCCTAGGCCCAGTGCTCTATCCACTGTGCTACTTGGCTGCCCCATACTTAATACCTTCTCAATTTCCTCTGTCACCTTCTCCTCTCATTGGAAGGCTAGAGGATAGAGCATTAAACTCCCCTCAGAGGCTTCCTTTACAGAGGGCTGGCATCTGAACTTTCCAAGGAACTCTCCTTCCCAAACAGCAGCAATCCTTCACAGAACATCATGCCCCTCATGGGTGCTCCTTGGTATCCCTTCACTTTTCAACCTCCATCTGTATGTTGTTTTCCCTCCTTAGATTGAAGACTTTTTGAGGGCATGGACTGTCTTTTCCTTATTTGTATTCCTAATGCTTAGCTCAGTGCCTGGTACATAGTAGCTCCTTAATAAATATTTATTGAATTGGAAATAGGCAAGATTTTATTTCAGACAACTTTGATTTCTGCCTCCTACCCCAAGTACCCAACAATTACCAAAGGTAATACAACCTACTCTTCTTCTTATTCTAATGCTGAACCCAACTTGATGACCGTCAGATTCATGACAAACTCTATGGATATCACCAGTAACCTTCCTCCTCCATCTCTTCCTCCTTCTCCTCTTTCACTTTTTCTTCCTTTTCCTTCTCATCCTTTTCCTCCTCCTGAACCTCTTCCTCCTCTTCCTTGGGCTGAACTTATGATTTAATTGGCATAGTAGGGAGCTTCTAGTGAGGCAACTTTCTTTATAATGCCTATAGGCAACACCTTTAAGTCAAGAGACATTTATTGTGTTGCCTACTATGTGTTAAGGAACTAGGCTAAGTGTTAGGGATACAAAGAATGGTAAAAAAAAATCCATACCTTCATGGAACTCATATTTAAATGGAAGAATTCCAAAAGTTTATATCTACACACACTTTATAGTTTTAAAATGCTGCTGGGGGGGTACTATGAGGTTAAGGGCCTTGCCCAGGGTCTCTAAGTCAGCAGGTGTCAAAGGTAGGATTTGAACCCAGGATTCCCTAATTCTAAGGCCCACTTCTAACTCCCTATTCCACTGGTGTCAAACTCAAATAGAATGGATGGACATTAAACTTTGCACAAGGATCCCTGTTGGGACAGATTGACTTAGAAAACCACATATTAACGTTATCTATGTTCTGTTGTGTTTTTATTTATTTTGTTAAATATTTCTCAATTCCATTTCAGTCTTAACTTGAGTGATTTGAGGGCGTAAGTTTAGATGGTACTTGCTATATGTTTGATACTTCTCCATTACACAATGTTACCTGTGTATTCCAATCCTATACTGGTGGTCAAAAAGAATTAATAGGTAGATTCATTGAGATATCTTAATGTTTTAACCAGAAATTAGAATTAGCAAAACATTGACAAGTTCTCAGAAACACTAGTGTCTTTTTATTTGAGATTGCACTCTCTTTGGTTGTAAGATTAAAAGAGCTGGAAGAGTTTTTAAAAGTTATCTAATCTAACCTTGGCAACTGAGGCCCATAATCACCAGAAGTGGATTTCAAACCCTGGTCCTCTCTTTGACACAAAGGCCAGTGGATTTTCCATTATTCCAGACCATGTCTTAGACATCAAGATTGGATCTCCAAGTCCAACAGCATCTGTTTGGAGTCTTAAAATTTTCCCTATATTTTCATGATCCAATTCAAGCCCATTCATGGATGTGTACCCTCCACATTCTCTCTCCAGTTGAATTTATTAGAGGTCTTGCTATCCCTAAAAATCAGAGGGATTGTGGTGTCTGGATGTTTTTAGGAGGGAGAAACAAACAACAATTGAAACCCTCTGTAGGCTGGACGCGATGTCCTTGATAAGCGGCTGCCAGAAGGCATGTTCTCATCCAAAAAGAGAGTTTTTCAAGTGGTCATGACACTCTTAGGCACAGAGGCTACTCTTTGGGAGGGGCTGCAGGGCCCCTTCATCTTTCCATCCTTGGCACAGAAGAAGCATGTCACAAAAGAGGCTAATCAACACAGATTTTCATTTTGAGGAATTTTTTTCCCCTTAGGAAAAGGGAACATTCCCCCCCCCCCCCAACTCAGTGGTGAGTCACAGCTGCTAAGCTCCAGAGCCTGCTGCTGTCGGGGCTTCTGTTGGTTCCCAGCTTCCTTGATGCCATACCAGCTGGAAGACAGAGAAAGACTATAACAGCCCAAACTAATCCTCATTGGTGCATGGCTGGACTTGGGAGATGTGCATTGGCTAGTTTGTTTCTGAAATGGCAGTGATGATGGGAAAGATTGGGGGATTCTACCTCCCCCAATCCACTCTGGCTACCTGGCCTGAATTAGACACAGCCCGCCTGGCATGAATGAGCTGGTCTAGGGGTGTTGTGAATGGAAAGGCAGAAAACAATGGAATCAGAATTCAAATCCTATCCCAGACACTCTTTACCTTTGTGATCTTGAAAAAACCATTTAGTTGTCTTGTGACTCAGTTTCCTCATCTGTAAAATGAGAGGCCCAGGAAACTCTAAGGTCCCTTTTATCCCTAAATCGTTGATCTGATATGTTAACTGTGTCTTTAACGTCACATCAACCACTTGGTCTTCAGTTTCCTTATTTAAAATACTGAATCAGAAGTCAGGAGAACCTGAGTGAAGTCAGGCAGACCTGAGTTCAAATTTGACCTCAGACAATTTAACACTTCCTGGCTGTGTGACCTCGGGCAAGTCACTTAACCTCAATTGCCTCTTTCAGCTATAGGTCTGTGAAGCTAATAAACTACTTGAAAACAGCTACCTTATCAATCCTAAGTCTTTTCTAGGTTAAACATATCCATTTCCCTCAAACTTGAGGAATAAATCCAGCACACACATTTCCGGCATATAATAGGTTCTTCATTAAGGTTTGTTAGTGCTCCATTGATTGCTTTGTCATGAAATAGTGACCCTTCTCTATCTTGGTTATCCTTATCAGAATGGTGGATTGGGAAATCCACCTGGATTTGGAATAAAAAATCCTGGGTTTGAATTTTGCTTCAGAACTGACCTCCACCTTTGCAACTTTGGCTAGGAAGAGAGAGAGAGAGGACCTGAAATTTTTTATGTATGTAAAGTTGATAGAACCTGGAGATTGTTGGCATGTTGGTGGCAAGAATGGGAAAAGCCCTAGTATTATATAGATTGAGCAAGAAAGGAGCTCAGCAACCATCTGTTCAACTCCCTTACTTTACATATAAGGAAACTGAGGCCCATGTGATGAGGTCCTCAATGGTGTTTTTGACAGATAGGAACAAAAAAATTGATCTCTGAGGCAAGCAGGGAAAAGACACTGATAGAGATATTTTTAGCTCCATGGTCCTACCCTCTGGAGAGGTTATCCAGTCTGAAATTGAAGTTATGTCAAACTCTGAGACTCACCCTCTATAGAGGCTGTGAGTAGTCCCATCTTACCATGCCCTGTCAGAAATCTCATTCATGTCCTTGAGGTTAAATTTTCCTTCAAAATATACTTATGGGTGGCAGCTAGGTGGTGCAGTGGATAGAGCACCAGCCCTGAAGTCAGGAGGACCTGAGTTCAAATCTGGTCTCAGACACTTAACATTCCCTAGCTGTGTGACCCTGGACAAGTCACTTAACCTCAATTGCCTCAGCAAAAAGCAATATATATACACTTATGGGCCATCCCATGGTCACTACCCTCCTTTGGGTCAGTCTGCCATGGCACTCTACCTTGTGGTGTCTTTCTCTTTGCCTCTCCTCCCCATGCCACATGGTATGTCCCCTAACTCCATGCTTGCTTCCCAACTCCACTTCTCCTCCTTACAGGTAACTAAGTCTTTTAGGATGCTGTCCCTTTCAGGATTTAGCCTGCCAGCAAAGGGCATGCCCCAACCTTATGGGGTGCTCCCTTTCTACTGGGAAATTGTGAGTTTCACTGCAGAACATGTTTTTTCATATGCTCTCCCACTCTGCTTCATATTTAACATTCCCAGTGTCTATTGTATCCCTTCATTTTATCTGTAACCTATTCCCCTAAATAAATCTATCTTTTGCAAAAGAGAATGGCTATTGTGAATTTTTCACATGGTCGAACAATCATCTGGTGTCTACATCATTTGGTGACATCATAAATCACATCGCATGGAAATAAGATGACTAGACAAAGATCACATATAAGATCCTTGATCCAGAGATGGAACACCATCTAGATCAATCCCTTTATTTTTATGAGAAATTGAGGCTCAGGAGAAATTGAGTGATTTGCTCAAAGTTACATAGATAGTGTCTGAAAGGGGAATTTGAATTTAGGTTCTCTTATTTTAGTCCAGAGGTTCTTCATTTTTTCAAATTCTGGATCTCTTTAACAGTGCCCATGGGCCCTTCTCAGGATAATGCTTTTAAATGCATAAAAACCCCACATAGGATTATAAAGAAAACCAATGCTAAAATTCAGTTATAAAAATATTTTTAAAAGGTTCTAAATTATTTTTTGTAACCTGGACCCTAGATTTCTTAACCTAGATGTAGGTTAAAAAATCTCTGCTCTAGAGTCATGATTCTTTCCATTACCTCATGCTAAATCAAACATGACTCTGAATCCCATATTTCCAATTGTTTTTGGGATGTCTCCCAATGGATTCCTTGACAACACCTCAAAATCAATACATTCCAAAGTAATCTGGTTTTCTCTCCTCCAAAACATATCCCTCCTTTTCCTCCTACCTGTCTTATTCCCATTGAATACCATCTTCCCAGCTTTGAAATCTTGGCAGCATCCTTCTTCGTCACTTGCCATATTGGATCACTTTCCAGGTTCTATTAATTCTATTTCAAAAATATCCTTTGTGACTATTCTCTCTTTTCCAGTCCAATTGCTATTATCCTAGTTCATCACTTCTCACATGGATTATTCTCCTAACTGATTTCCCTATGTCTATTCTTTTCTCCTCTCCATCCTTCTCACCACTCTCAAAGTAAACTTTTTAAAACATTTTGTAAACTTTGAGTAAGTGATTGAATAATCCTCATTACATAAGTTGCCTATTAGTTAAAATGACAGTGATTTGGAGTAGAAAGATAGGCAAAGGGGAAGTGAATAAGGCTTTAGTGCCTACTGTGCACACATCTATAAAAAAATGTTTATATGTAGTTGTCCATCTATCTATCAATAGATAGCTATTGATAGATAGATGGACAACTACATATAAACATTTTTAAGCATTTACTATGTGCTAAGATCTGGGCTAAAGCTTGAGGATACAGTTCAACTCAATTCAATAAACATTAAGTGCCAGTTATGTGACAGGGATTATAGGAAACACAGGGATTACAAAAAGGAGTAAAAATAGTTCCTACCCTCAGGGAGTTTACATTCTAATGGGGAAAGACTATTCAAATAAGGGAACTGGGAGGAGGGTGGCTTGTGCAGTCCTAAGAAAAATAATGCAACCTGTGTCCTAGGGGTAGAGTCCCAGCTTCTAGGCATAGGCACTCCCTTTAACAGGGAGAAGGACCTCAGAAGCAATCTACTTCAGTTCTTTTATTTTAAAGATAGGGAAACTAAATTCCAGAGAAAATACTTGCTCCGGCTCCTCAGGGAGCAAATAGAAGAGCGGGGATTCAACTCTGACCTTCTGACTACAAACCCAGAGCTCTTAGACAGACAGCATCTTATTGAATGTAGATAACAGCTGCAGGCCTCAAATCCTGATCCTTCAAATGGTATTTTGCTTTGTGGAGATCTCATGGCACTTTACAGATATTCTCAGGGGTTCAGTAGGTTAGGGAAGGCACACACAGTAGCCCCAGTTGAACATTACCTGCATTGTCCAGAATGGTGCATAGGATAGACCCCAGGGACCCTGTAAAAAACCAGCAGGACCTCAGCATGAGGTGGTCTCACCCAGAACATGATCCCACAGAATTTGCCCCCGAGGGACTTGTCAAAGCCAGGCATTAATGTAGCTCCCTGTTCCATACACTTCTGTGTTGTATAGCCTTCTGATTTGCTCACTTGCATGGAAAATGGAGCCACTTGTGGCTTTCTCCTCTTCCCACCCTTGGGAACAGTCCTACCTGAAGCTGGCACTGTTTGCTCCCCTTGGGTGATTACAGCAGGGGCATTCGTGCCTGGGTAGCAAGTGAGAGGCTAGAAAGATAAGGATGGATTCAAAGATGTTTTGGGACATCACAAAACCCCTATTGTAACCTAAGGCACTTTGGAGCCACATTAAAGAAAAGTGAATTAGGCCTGTTTATCAAAGGGGAAAATGAAATCCCCTTGGCCACAAATGTTATTTTGAAGCTGGAGCCTTTAATGAAATTGACAAGAAAAGATATGGGCCTTTAAATATACTCAGGAATGAGAAGAAGCCAGTTTCAGGCTCCAATAGGAACTAGTTGGTATTTTAACTCTATGTTTCACATCCTAACTTGGTGTTGATGGAACAGGATTTCATAGGAGAACTAGTCAATTGCTTAGTTTACAAAGGGCTTTAGGTGATGGTGGTGATAAAAAGTATGAATTAGAGAAGGAAAGAGACTAAAAATAGATAGAGGAGGACTGAAGCCTTTCTCTAGTTGGCACAGTGATTACAGGATGGAGCCTTGAGTCAGGAAAACCCGAGTTCAAATATAATCTTAGACACTTACTAGCTTTGTGATCCTGGGCAAGTCACTTAACCCTGTTTGCTTCAGTTTTCTCATCTGTAAAATAAGCGGATTGGACAAGATGGTCTTTGAGATCTGCAATCCCAGGCTCCTGCTCTGATGACTTTAAGCAAGTTTATTTCACTTCTTGGGTCTCAGTTTCTTTATCTATAAAATGAGAGGAGAGAAAAGTTTAAACTAGATGACCACTGAGATCCTTAAATCTATGGTCCCAAGATCCTATGCTTACCTTTATGCACTAGAAAGGTCCAAAACAGAAATGTCTGAGATCCAGAGACTTGAGAGATCATTCAAGGTGGGTAAAATCTTATGCAACTTCTGAGCAATGAGAATGCTGAAAAAACAAATTTAGACACACAGGCATCATACGAACTTATTCAGAGATCACAGGTACTAGCTGCCTTGTTAATGGGTGAAACAATACTAGTAATTAAGAACTGGGTGATTTTTGAGGAATGTTACTTTCCTACTCTTCATCTGAAAAAAGGAGGTATTACATTCAATGATCCCTAAGTTTCCTTTGAAATTTAAATCTAAAAAAAGGGAGGGGGCAACTGGATGGCACAATAGATAGAGCACTGGCCCTAAAGTCAGGGGGAATCTGCGTTTAAATCAAACCTCAGATCCTTACTAATTCCTAACTGTGTGACCCTGGGCAAGTCACTTAACCCCAATTGCCTCAGCAAAAAAAAGAAAGAAAAAAAAATTTAATCTATTGATTTAACATTTACTGAATGACTATTGTGTGCCAGACACATTGCTAAGCTCTGGAGATTCATTCAAATACACTCCCTTTCCCAATTAAAAAAAAAGTTTACATTTTATTCTCTGAATTGAAAAGTCCAGGCAAGCAAGCAATTTGTTTTAGGAGAGGTCTGTAGCAGATAGTGAGAATCTCACCATGAGGTCTGAATTTGGGATTAGAACTCTGGTCCTCAGGAAGACTAAGGGGGAAAGGCATAATCTCTGAATAGCTTGAGGTACCAGACAGGGAACTAAGGCAATGAATGAGACCCAAGAAAATAAGCCAGGTACCCATTTCCTGAAACTGAAGCCTTTATAGAATCATTTATTGAGAATACAACTGGGAGGGGAACTCAGAGACCAACCAATCTGACTCCAGCATTTTATTTTTTTAAATTTTCAGTAGTATTTTATTTTTCCAAATACATGTGAAGAAAGTTTTCAACATTCACTTTTTGTAAATCTTTGAGTACCACCAAATTTTTCTCCCTCCATGCTTTACCTTCCTCCTCCCCAAGACAGCAAGCAATCCATTATAGGTTAACTATGTGCAAATTTTTTAAACGTATTTCCGTATTTGTTATATCGTGCAAGAAAAATCAGACTCAAAGGGAAAAAAGAAATAAGCAAACAAAAAAAGTGAGAATACTATGCTCTGATCCACATTAAGTTTCCATAGTTCTCTCTCTGGATCCAACTGGCATTTTCCATCTCAAGTCTATTGAAATTTCCTTAAATCACCTCACTGTTGGGAAGAACCAAGTCCATCATAGTTGATCCTCACATAATCTTGTTACTGTGTACAATGTTCTGCTGGTTCTGCTCATTTCACTCAGAATCAGTTCATGTAAATCTTTTCAAGCCTTTCTGAAATCAGCCTGCTCATTATTTCTTATAGAATAATAATATTCCATTACATTCTTATACCATAACTTTTTCAGCCATTCCCCAATTGATGGGTATCCACTCCCAGCATTTTATAGAGGAGAAAACTTAGGAATAGGAAATTAGGGAGAGTTATCTATATTTATATATAGTCAGACCCATGACTCTGAATTTAGCTCAATCCCTTTAATTCCTTAAGGATCTGCTATATGTTTTTGGTAATAGCCAGAATCTAAGAGTTTAGTTTTCCCTTCTATTCAACAAAATTCTGCCTCTCTACAGTTTCTACTGATTACTTCTGGTTGTGTCCTGATTCTGGGACCAAAGAGAATGAGCTTAAATGCCTCTTCTCTATAACATTCTTTTGGATAAAACCTCCTAACTCTCACTTCCCTATTTATATTCTTTGTTTCTTCCTATTGGTATGTAAGCCCCTTGAGGGCAGGACTGTTTTTGTTTTCAACTTTTATTTTATTTTCAATGAACAAGCACTGACTTTTTCTCTTTTTCCTCTCTCCTCCATCCCTTCTTCCCCTAGCCATGTTGGAAAAAACAAAATTCATACAACATATATATGTAGTCAAGGGAATTCAGTTCCTACATTGGACAAATCTCATTCTGTGTAGTAGGAGGTAGGTATTAAACTTCACCCTATTGGAATGAATGAATGGTCTATTGCAAATCTTCTTAAACTGTAGGTCATGAGTCCATATAGGATCATACAACTGAATGTGGGAGTCATGAAAAATTTGGCAATAGTGAAAGGGATAAAACCTTCTACCAAGATTTTAATTCTTTATGTAAAAATAAACAAGCATATCCATTTTATCACAGTATGTAAATTTGCTTTCATCTTTAATAAATGGTAAAATCATATGTACCAAAGAATTTAAAATAAAATACATTTCTTTATGACTTATTATCAGTACACATTTGATTTGTATCCCTATTTTTTATATCTGAAGTTGTATTAACATTTCTTGGGTGAAATGGGGCTGTGAGTGGAAAAAGTTTAAGAAGCCCTGATCTTCTGGAATCCTGGCTAATCAGAATTTCTAAGGGCATTTAGTTACTATTATTGTAAAAATTCTTCTAGTCCTGCTCATTTCACCCTTCATCAATTCATACATATAATTACTCTCAGATTTCTCTTAAACCTTCCCTTCCACCATTTCTTATGGTGTAATAATATTCTATTAAATCAGATTAGATAAAACATTGGTTAAATGCTTAATACACATCAAGCATTGTGCTAAGTGATGGGAATACTAAGGTAAGCAAAGTATACACAAACACAATATCTTTTTTTTTTTTTTCAGGCAGCCTGCAATTGATGTGTACTCTCTTGGTTTCCAGTTTGCTATTTCCTAATTAGATTTTAATCTGGTCCAGGCAGCTCTTAGGAGGCTTGTGGGGTCCCCATGTTGTGGGGTCCATTTCTAGACTAGATGGTCTTCTTGAGGGGTTCTTTTGGGTTCTAGAACTAGCATTCCATGATTTGATTTAAATTTCACAACAACCCTATGGAAAAGGTACTAATATGAGAAAGCTGAGACTGAGAAAAATTAAGTGCCTTGCCCAGTATGTTTCAGAATGGTTTCAAATGTAGGTATGCCCAGCTCCCTTTTCAACACTCAAGTCACTATAGCATACTATTGAATGGATACCTTGTCTCATTTGACCCTCACTTCAGCTCTGGGAGTTACTCGATGTAGGAATAATTATCCCTATTTTACAGTTGTGAATACTTAAGTTCGGAGAAATGACTTGCTTCTGGCCACCCAGTTGGTCGATGTCAGAGGCCAAGTCTCTCCTGACTAAGAGCTGGTAAGCTATCTCTTACATCATTCTGCCTTGTTTCTCTTTGTTCTATAATTGGAGCTAGCCATGGATGTGGGCATAAGTGGCAATGGGCAATGATACCTGACAGTTGTGGGCAGTACCAGTCCATTTGGGCATGAGAACTGTCATGCTTTATTTAAAAAGCTGACTCTCTGGGTTTCCCTGAAAGTTGTGATTTTAGAATCTTATGCATGCACACGTGTACACACACACACACACAAACACACAGAGAAATTAATTTTAAAGCTTCATGTAGAAAAAGCAAAACAAATGTCACAACCAAAGTAGCAACACTGAGGATTGGAACAGAAGGAAAAACACGGACAGCTTGGAAGTCTTTCCTTTTGAAAATGAACAGTTGTGTTTATTTTATTGAACAGAGCAGGTCTGCCCTGACATCTTCACAACTTCACGGAGAATGTTGACTTACCATGGCAAGTCAGGAATATGTCAGGGAAGTGAGAAGGGGGGCTGGAGGGGGATGTGCGTGTGTTTGACTGAGTGAATGAAGGGGAGGGGGAGAGGATAGGAAACTTCAGGAAAGATTGTGCAGGAAATATCTGCTCTTCAGACTTTTCTTTAATCAGGCAGGTCCCCCAGGTGTCACCATAATCAGGAAGAAAGGGCTGTCCATCTGTGGGAGAGGATGGCCACAGCTGTTGCCAATAACAGTAATGAGGGCACCCGTCTTTTTCTCTCTCCCACTCTCAGGTTGCCTATAGGCAGGAGATAAAAGTAAAAAGAGTCTTGTTCCCTGAGCTGGTGTTAAAGTAGAACTACTTAATGCAGAAAGAAAGAGAAAAAGAGAGAGAGAAAGAAGAAAAGATAGAAAAAAGGAAAGAGAAAAAAGAGAAAGAAAAGGAAGAAAAAAGGAAAAAGAGAAAAGCAACAAAAGATAGAAAGGGAGGGAAGAGAAAAAGAGAGAAAGCAAGAAAAAGAGGGAAGAAAGAAATGAAAGAAAGGAAAAAGAGAAAGAAAGGAAAGAAAGAGAAAAAAGAGGGAAAGAGAAAAATGAAAGGAAAGAGGAAGAAAGAAAGAAGGAAGAATGAAAGGAAAGAAATAGGGAAAGAGGGAAAAAAGAGGGAAGAATGAAAGGAAAGAAAAAGAAAAAAGGGAAGAAAGAAAGGGAGGAAGAGAGAAAGAAAAGGAAGAAAGAAACAGAAAAGGAGAAAGAAAAAAGAAAGAAAGAAAAGAGAGAAAAGAGAAAGGAAGAAAAGAGAGAACAGAAAAAAGAAAAGAGGGAAAGAAAGAAAAGAGAGAACAGTGAGAAAGAAAGAAAAGAGAGAAAAAAGGGAAAGAAAAAGAAAAAGGAGAAAGAAAGAAAAGAGAGAAAGGGGGAAAGAAAAGAGAAAAGAGAGAAAAGGGGGAAAGAAAAAAGAGAGAAAGGGGAGGAAGAAGGAAAAAGAGAGAAAGAAAAAGGAAGAAGGAAAAAGAGAGAAATAAAAAGGAAGAAGAAAGAAAAAAGAAAAGGAAGGAATAAAGAAAAGAAAGAAAAGAGGAAAGAAAGGAAGAAAGAAAGGAGGAAAGAAAGAAAGAAAAAAGAAAGAAAGAAAGACACGAGGAAAAAAGAAAGAAAGAAAAAGAAAAAAGAAAGGAAGAAAGAAAATTCCTATAGGGCAGTATGGTTCTAAAGAATCTATTCACCTGTTTGATTTCTCTCTCTCTCTCTCTCTCTCTCTCTCTTTCTCTCTCTCTCTGTCTGTCTCTCTGTCTCTGTCTGTCTCTGTCTCTGTCTCTGTCTCTCTCTCTCTGTATGTGTGTGTAAAAAGTCTCATTCATTAGGGACTGAATAGGACGATGCAGGATTACTAGACCATGGCCTTGCCATCCTCTACAACATCATCCAAACTCTCCTACTCTCACCTGCTTTGGCTAGAGGTTTCAGATCCTTGGCCATCATATACTGTGGGATTCTGCCACCAGGATTAATGGTCCTGAGCTTCAAAACTGTTTCTATAATCCTTGTGGACCTCAGAGGAAATGGCATAAAGTTGATTGTGGACTTCCCAAAGGATATCTACAGAAAGTCAGAAGCATGTAGTTATTATTCTATGGGAAATGGGCAAAGAAGGCTGATGAGGGGAGTAAGGGGTCCAGAAGGGAAGGATATACGAAACAGACAAAGGAAACCATGCTCCAAGGTAGTGTTTCCCTGAGAGGGAAAGTGGAGGGGGATTGGAAAAGGAATCTATTTGAAGGTCCCAAAGGTCAAACAAAGCCCATGGAGGTAGCAGGTGGTAGGGAAACGAGCCATAGGCTGTTGATGACGGCTGCTCATCGACTTCAGAGCTAGCCTGTATGAGCCAGGATGACAAGGGAGATGAGGGGCTTCCTGGGGCCTGTTGCCTTACGCTTCCATTGTCAGAGCTGAGAGATGGATGGGCCCTGGCTGCCCATGATGTCATCAGGACTAAAAACGAACAGCTGCTCAGGTAGAGGAGGGAATGGGCCTGCAGGAACAGGCAGAAGGTGCGGCTTACTGGGGTCAGAAATACAGCCGTCATCCTCTCAGCTCAGGAGCTGACTTTGGACAAATCCCATGCTCGGCTGAAGCAGCTGTTGCAAGGGGTGTAAGCAGACTGTGAACAGTCAAATGAACAAACGAACAAGGTAAATTCTAGGTGTCCCTACCCCTTTGGTTTGCCCCTGATATTCTGGTCATTTTATTATGATGGGGAAGGAAGGAAGTATTTTAGCAGCTTGCACAGGACCCTGAATGGAACCAGATGGGGAAAAACCTTCTTTCCAGCTCGAGGAAGAGTGAAGCCGTAAGGTAGAATGAATAGAGTCCTGGACTTGGGAACAACATGCATTAATATAGTGGGCCAGACACTGTGCTAAGTGCTTTACAAATAGAGAGATAACTCATCTGATCTGGAAAACCTGGGTTCAAATCTCATCTCTGATACTTATTAGCTGTGTGACTGTGGACAAATGAAAACTTCTCTGAAGTTTCCCCACTTGGAAAAAGAGATCAATATTCATGCTACTTTCCTCCCCTGAGGAGTATGTATGTATTCCATGTTCACATCTGCCCTGGCTCAGCATCTGAGTCTCCATATATCTCCTCTACCTCTGTTTCCATTGGAGTCCAACTCTTCCATTTTACAGATTAGGAAACTGAGGACCAGGCAGGTGAAATGACTTGATCAGATAACACATCATGCTGTCTCCCATCTTCCTGGCTCGCCCTCCTAACCACATGCCCAAATGGAGAAAATTTCACTGCCCTGCCAGTACATGATCCAAGAGCTTGCTGTGGCCAGAGCAGCACTGTTAAAATTTCTTTGTGAACATTTACACCCTGGAAATCTAATCTGCAAAGGTTGCTGCAAATCACATAAAGTGGGGACTTAGAGTTAGGACGTTGTTGCTCAGCCATTTCAGTCACATCCGACTCTTTGTGATCACATTCCGGGTTTTCTTGGTAGAGATACCGAAGTGGTTTGTCATTTTTTCCTTCAACTCCTTTGACAGATGAGGAAACTGAGGCAAATAAGGTTAAATGACTTGCCCATACTCACACAGTTAAAGTCTCTGAGGCTGGATTTGAAGTCCATAACTCTATCAATGGACTTCCTAGATTAGACCTGGTTTTAAATCTCTGACGCTCTGACTTTGTGCCCTTGGTTAGATAATTTAATTTTTCTGAATCTCAATTTCCTCATCTGTAAAATGAGGTGATGACACTAATTGAGGTCCCTTCCAGCTTTAGAGCGTTGATGCTCTAAATTAGTACAGGAGAATCTGAACAGATGTTGCTATCTGTATTATTTGTGTCTGTCTATATTATTAATATCTATATGTATTCATATATTTTTATATTGATATATATGTATATATAATCTATATGTCTCTAAAAACATGTATATATATATGTGTGTGTGTGTATGTGTCTGTATGTATACAATCTATATATCTCTATAAAAACATACCTATAGGGGCAGCTAGGTGGCGCAGTGGATAGAGCACCAGCCCTGAAGTCAGGAGGACCTGAGTTCAAATCTGGTCTCAGACATTTAACATTCCCTAGCTATGTGACCCTGGGCAAGTCACTTAATCCCAATTGTCTCAGTAAAAAAGCAAAAAACAAAAAAACAAAAAACCATACCTATACCATGTATGTATGTATATATATATATATAATATAGAAATGCCATATATGTAGTTATGTATTATTGGTGTGTGTATATACATATATATATATATACACACATATATTTGCGTCTATCCCATCAATATTAACTATATAGATATGTATCATTTTTAATCTATATATGTCTATATGCCTAGATCATTGGGATGTATGTATATACATATGCCTTTAATGTAGATCTAGTTTATCAGTATATATAATATATGTCTATATTATTTGTATAATCATATAATCAATATAATTCCTATATATGTTTGTTTGTGTTAATGTATATATATATGTACATGTATACATATACATACACACACACATGTAAAATTGTTCTTTGGTTTGATGTTCTGATCTGGATGGTTGGAATCTCCCTCTCTAATAGAGATCTATGGCTCTTCTCTGAGTCTTAGAGATTTTCCTGAGGCGTTATTGACAGATTAAGTATCTTGCCCTGGCTCACAAGCTGAGGTGAGACTCTTTATTATTTATGACAAGAAATAATAATTTAATAGCACCATATATCTATAATGTTTTAACATTTGCAGAGCATTTTCTTCCCAATTCCAATGCATTAGGATTAGAGTTAGCCAATAAATATTTATTAAGGCCTTATGCATCAGGAACTGGGATAAGGGCTGGCTGGAGCTATAAAGAAAACAAGAACATATTCAAAAGGGAGAGGAATCATGTGGTTAATTATGTGCTTACAAGATATGTGCAGATGCTATGGAAGGGAACCTCAGGGAGAAGGCTGGGGAGTTAGCAAAGTCTTTCTGGGGAAGCTGAGCTGTGAAGGAAGCCAGGACAGGTGAAAAGGAGAGTGTTCCAGGCATGAAGGATGGCCAGTATCACGATGTGATGATGGAGTGTTGTGTACAAGGAACAGTAGGACACCAGAGTTTAGAGCAGTGCCTGAGACCTAGTGGTACAAAATTAGTGCTAACAGATCAATGAGATACACAGATGTGGAAAAGGTAATTTTTGTCGTCATGGAGCATTCCCTCTACCATGAGAGATCATGGATTGTCAATGACTTAGTTCTTAATTCTTAGAGATCATAGAGAGCTTGGAGTGACTTTGGAGATCATTTAGACCAAGCCCATCATTTTTCAGCTGAGGAAATAGGTTCAGGGAGGTTGTGAGTTGCTCAATGTCACATATAGTTTAGATTATGAGCTCCTTGAAGTCAGGGAATAATCTACTTCTTTTTCTATATCCAGAAATTAACAGTTCTTGTTGCATAGTAGGTGCTTAATAAATATTGTTTCTTACCCCCTTCTCCTTGTCACAAGGTAAGTGCTTTAAAAAGGCTTATTAACTGGCTGACTCTACTCCATTCTTCTCATTTTTTTTATATGTTGTATTTCCTGCATGAAGGCAGGGGCTGTTTTATTTTGGTTTCTTAAGAGCATAAAACGATTCCTTCTAAGGTGTTTAATAATTATTTCTTTAATGAGATTAATTGTATTTCTTACTTTGATTAGTCTCTCTCTCTCTCTTTCTCTTTCTCTCTCTCTCTTTCTCTTTCCCATGTTTGACTGTTTTGGGGGGGACATGAGAATTTTTCCCTGGGAGAAGTTTCCTATCTCCAACTTTTGACTCTAATTGGGTCATTGATCCAAGGATTTGGATTGGTTGGCACTATCTACATTTGGTCTGATACTAAATAATAAAGAGGAAAGAAGCCTGATTGTTAATTCCAAAGGCCTAGGAAGAGCCAGTGAATAGCAGGCCAAAAATAGATGCAATAATTACAAGTCTTACAAAAGCTGTTACGATGTACTTTATATGAGTCAAAGATGAAATGTGTATGACATTAGATGAATCATTCTGTGAAGAAGGGGGAAGGATATGAGTTATTCAAATGTTTTTTGTCAGTGGTAGTCCTTCAAGGCTCGCCATTAATCTTTTGAATAATGTGTGCACTTCAATAATCTGGATTGATTGCTTCAATGGAATGTGAAATAGATAAAATTCTTGGGTAAGACTTCATGAAAACTTAGGACTAATCAGCTATGGGTTCGTTTTGCTTAAAAAATTGCAACCTTTTAAAAGAAGTTTCCAAATAACAGTCCCTCCCAATTCGGGGAATTTATGGATATTTCCATATTTATTTGATTTAAGAATTGAATTAACAGGACTAGCCAAAGCATCTGTTTTAATTGTCTTCATTTGGAGTCCTTTCTAAGCATTAGTGATCACATTGTACATTTCTTTCTCAAATGGAAAAACATTGGTGCTTTCCCATTAGCATCATCCACAATTATTATCCAATCGTCTCTTGAAGAACATTGAGGAAATCAAAGACTCTCTCTGGACCCCAGTTTCCTTTTCTTATTCTTCCCTGAACTTGCTTTTCCCTCTCCTTCATTCCCACCTCCTGCTGGCTCCCGTGCCTTCACAACACTTACTACTGTGATTGGAATATACACTCTTATTTTTTATCTTTTCAGAATCCTTAGCTTTCTTTAAGACTCGGCTCAGGAACTCCTTCCCATAAGAAGCCTTTCTTAATCACTGCTCTCCCCTTATTTTTTAATGTTCTTTCCAGTCTCAGATTCAATGTGGAGTTTATTTATCCATTTAGATGTGGAGAATGGTAGAAAAAATTCTAAGTCTGAGATCAGAGGAGCTAGATTCAAATCCCATGCTTGTTATCTATGTAACTTGGACAAATCCCTTAAGCTTGCTGGGTGTAAGTTTCCTATATGTAAAATGAGTGGTTGGATTTAATAGATAGCCTTTGAGGTCCTTTTCAAGTCTGGATTTGTGATCTTAAGTCACTTCACTCTCTTGGGTCTCAATTTCTTCTCTTGCAAAATCAAAGCACTGGACTAGATGGTTTCTGAAATCCCTTACTAATCTCTAAATGCTCTATTTCTCCCCTCCAGGAAAAGTAAGTTATTGAAGGTCAAAGACTTTTTCAATTTATCTTATGCTTAGTGCCTAGAAAATCAATCAGTCAATGAGCATTTACAAAGTGCCAAACATTTAGTTAGGTGACAACATTGCTCCCCCTCAGAAGTTACATTCTACTGGGAGAAACAACCTGGACACATATGAATGGACTTGGGTGGTTCCCTAAAGGATGACCATGTGATGCTTCATGCTGCTTAAGTTGAGGGTGACGTGACTCCTGATTATTGGAGAGACTTGGGAGAGAAAAGTTGACTGAGCAAGACATGGACTTTGCAAGCCTAATGAGAATCGAGTCCTTTGAGAAAAGTCAAAATCTTAACATGCCCTTTATCTTCAGAGTAGACTTCTTGGGTAAGATGGTTTTCTTCTTGATTGACTTGAGATTTCATTTTCTCTCCTGCAGGTAGTCCTGACTTTTTTCTATATCCCATCCCTTAACTAAATCTCTTTAACTTTGAAGATTTTACTTCAGTAAATATGTTTGCTATCTTTTATAATAAACATTTGGTGGAATAAGAGCTAAACTGAGATTATGACAACTGTTATCTGCTTGGCTTGAAGTAGGACTGGAGAGATCAGTAAAAGTGGCTTTCATCCTGAACTCCAAAAGAGTGACAAATGTCAGATCTGTAATAGATATAATTCCAACTCCAGTATCCCTCTTGAAGACTGGAGAGTGGAAGAGTGACTTCTCAGTCATGGCTGCTCTTATGGTTTTCTCATGTAAGAAGACAGGAGCTGACAAAAAGTTATCAAACTGTGCATACCCTTTGACCCAGCAGCATTTCTATTGGGCTTATATCCCAAAGAAATCATAAAGGAAGGAAAAGGCCCCACATGTGCAAGAATGTTTGTGGCAGCCCTTTTTGTAGTGGCTAGAAACTGGAAATTGAATAGATGCCCTTCAATTGGAGAATGGCTGAATAAATTATGGTATATGAACATTATGGAATATTATTGTTCTGTAAGAAATGACCAGCAAGATGATTTCAGAGAGGCCTGGAGAGACTTACATGAACTGATGCTGAGTGAAATGAGCAGAACCAGGAGATCATTATACATGGCAACAACAGTACTATACGACAATTAATTCTGATGGACATGGCTCTCTTCAACAATGATATGTTTCAAACCACCTCCAATTGTTCACTGAAGAAAGCCATATACACCCAGAGAGAGGGATGCGAAATGTGGACCACAACATAACATTCTCATACTCCTTGATTGATGTTTGCTTACATTGTGTTTCCTTTATCTGATATATCGTTTGTGTAGATAAGATTTTTCTTGCACAACAATGATAAGTTTGGAAATATGTATACATATATTCGATTTGCCAATATTTTAACATAATTAACATGTAGTGGGTATTCTGCCATCTAGGGAAGGGGTGGGGAAGTTGGGGGGGAAAATTTGTAATGGAAAGCTATGTAAGGGTCATTGTTGAAGAATTACCCACACATATGTTATGCAAATAAAATAAAATTAAAAAAAAAAGAAGACAGGAGCTGAGTTTTGAATGAAGCTAGGAACTCAAAGGGATAGAAGGGAGGAAGGTGAGATTTCATGTGGGACAATATACACAAAGAAATAGCTAGGATAGTTTGGCTGAAATGAAGAGGAACCTGTGATCCAATGCGTGCTATATTGTAGATATTCCCTTAAAATGTCCCTTCAGTATGGATCCTGAGGAATCTTGATGTCACTACCCTTCTCCTATTAAATAAGTCTGATCATGTCACTTCCCTTCCTCCTTATTCAAAAAACTCAAGTGGCTCCCTGTTACCTCTGGGATCAAATATAAAATCTTTTTTCTGGTGTTCATATCCTGCATTCTCCTTCTCAACCTTACTAATCTCCTTAAACCATACTCCCCTCCATATATTATGTGATCCAGTGATGCTGGTTTCCTCACTTCCATCTCCTGACTCAGAGGATTTCCATGGTAGTGCTTGAAATGTTCTCCCTCCTCATCTTTGCCTCCTACTTTTCCTGGACTTCCTCCAGTCTCTGTTAGACTCCTACCTTTTCCAAGAATTCTTTCTCAGTCTTCCTTAATCTTAGTGCCTTTTCTCTGAGGTTATTCCCCATTTATTCTGTCTTTATCATGTTTGGATATATGTGTTTGCATGTTGTCTCCAGACTAGATTGTGAGTTCCTTGAAAACAGGGATTATTTTCTGACTTTTTTTTTTGGATTCCCAGCTCACCTGACCCAAAGGGACCACTCAATAAATGCTTGTTGACTTCACTTGAATTGACTTACTGAATAAATGATTTATTAAATGTGTGAAATCTCTTTCTCCAGAGTAAGCTAGATTTAAAGATTCCTAAAATCTGACCTCTTCTTGAGAGAAAGGAAGTTTCCTGGGCAACATGCTGCCAAAAGCTTCCAGTCAGAAAGAGATTTCATTGAATCACAGAATTTATATTCACAGAATTTAGAAATAGAGGCTATTCTTTATTTATGCCTTTGTTGTTTTCAGTGCTTTTGGGGGAACTGGTAACCAAATCTATCCATATTTGTGGCACAAACAATATTTTTTAGATTTTTTTTCAGAGTAAACTGTGGGTAGAGGCAGTGAGCCCAGAGAACTACAGATCTTTGGGGTTCTCCCAAGATTTAACCTGATCCATATGAACTCATGTCTTAGGGAGTCTTGGACCATGGGCTACATTTGAGTCCATTTTGTTTCCTGTCAGTAGAAGGTAAGCTCCTCAAGGGCAGAGATTGTTTCATTCTTGTCTTTGTATCCCCAATCCCTAGCAGAGTCCCTGGCCCTGAGTAGGCATTTAATAAATAATTATTGAATTTAATACCACCCCAAGACTGTTACCTTCCCTTAGTACTCTTTCCTTTCTCAATTTCCTTTTGTGTTTTATCTTTATCTTCCTTGATTAGATGGAATGCTCTCTGAAGGCCATATATGTCTTTCTTTTTCAGATTTGTTATTCCAAACATTTTACATCTAACAAATGCTTATTTCTTTCCCTTCCTATATCTTATAATAAATGTTTATTGACTGACTTGACCAGTGCTGCAAATCTTTTCCTCTTCATGCCTTCCTTTCTTCAGCTCTCCCACAGTTAGTCAACTATCAATTTCTATTAATATAACTCCTATGAAACGAGGCAGTGTGATGTGAGCTGGGTATAAAGCTCTGGACTTAATATTCAGAAAGAAGTACATTTGAATTTAATGTCAGATACTTCTTGACTGATAACCATAGGCCAGTCATTTCATCTCCAAGGGTTTTCATTTTATCATGATGATATAATGAGGATCATCTTGGAGAAGAAAATGGCAAACCACCCCATCAAGAAAACCCCAAAAGGGCTCACAAAAAGTTAACTGAACAATAAGAGGAATGTTTATGACAACAGGATTATTGTGAGATTCAAATGAGACAATAGTAGTTAACTTGAGAAAAGTCAAAATCTTAACATGCCCCTTTATCTTCAGATATATCATTTCACACATTAAGCCCTTTGCAAACTTTAATCCCTTCCATAAATGTGAGTCCTAATTATTTCCCTTCATTTCCTTCTCCAGCTCACTTGACTGTTGAGGAAACTGAGGCAAACAGAGTTAAGAAACTTGCTCAGGGTCATACAACTAGTACATATGTGAGGCCAAATTTAAACTCATATATATTCTTGACTCTAGGCCTGGTATTCTATCTACTTTGCTACCTAGGTACCCTCATTAACATAGAGATGGTAATTAAACCCATGGGAGTTGATAAGACATCAAAGGAAGTAGCACAGAGAGAAGAGGGATCAGAAGAGAACTTGGAGAGATACTTATGGTTAAAAGAAAGATCTAGCAAAGAAGGAAGAGAGGTAAAAGGAGAACCAGAAGAGAGGGTAGTCCTGAAAACTTAGGAAGAAAAGAATATCAAGGAGGGAAGAATGATCAACAAAGCCAAAGGCCAAAGAGAGATCAAGGCGAATAAAGGCAGAGAGAAGGTCATTGGATTTGGCAAGAGATCACTGGTAACTTTGAAGAGAGCAGTTTGGGTAGAATGATAAAGTTGGAAGCTAGATTGTCAAAAGTTAAGAAGAAGGTGGGAGGCAAGAAAGTGACAGAATCTACTGTAGAGATCCTTTTTGAGGATTTTAACTATTAAGGACAGAAGAGATATAGAAAATAGAAACAAGGAATGAAGGATTTTTTTTCCTGGTGTGGGAGAAACATGGACCTATTTGTAGAAAGAAAGGAATGAACCAGTTGAGGGGGAGAGATTGATTCCTTCTAATCCTGACTGCTCATATACTACTGGAGGAAGTAAATGTCATCTGGGCCCTCTGATGCATGTCAACTCTTGCATTCATCTCTATCACAATTCCCATAGAAGCTCTTCCAAACCTTCCCTCTCAAGCCCTTGACTCTACCCTCCCCTTCTACCTAAAAATATCCTCTGATCTTGATTCTTAAACACCAAAAGAAATAAACCATTCCAATGATGGTGACATCCTCTTAATCTATCAAACTCTATTTCATCTCCTTTTCACTTTAATATTTCAGTCAATGTGTGATATCATCGATGCTGTATGGGTATATTTTCCATCAGTACAGGTTAAAACCTATCTGTGTTTTCTCACTGTGTATAATTTTTACCCTTCATCTTCTATTCTTTCATAGTATAATCATAGAGAGTATAATCAACATGTCAGAAAACTTTCCTTAAATATCCCTCTATCTCTTTCTCTGTTTCTATCTTTGTCTCCATCTTTGTCTCTCTCTGTCTCTCCGTCTGTCTCTGTCTCTCCGTCTGTCTCTGTCTCTCTGTCTCTCTCTCTGTCTCTGTCTTTCTCTCTCTCTCTCTCTCTCTCTCTCTCTCTCTCTCTCTCTCTCCCTCCCTCTCTCTGACATTCATGGTATACCAATGGGGTCTTCTGACTATCCATCAATCTATTAGCCCTTGCTTGTAACCAAAAGACTGTCCCATGTGTTCCTCTGATATTTTGCCTTGATGATCATAACACTTTTTGTGTATTGGTCATCATTGGAAATATTTGGCAGCTCACATACACTACTCATTATGAATCTCTCCCTTATCCTTTGAGTTAAGGGCAAGATCAAGTTCACAAAGATTGGAGGGCTCTACAATTGTAGTTACAGAATACCCTTACAAGAACTGATAGGTCTTTGGACTGAGGAATAGTGTGATAGATTCTGAATCTAATTCTCCATTAAGAGTCAGGAGACCTCAAATAGTCCTGGATCCTGCCACTTCTTAGCTCTAGGACCTGTGGGAAAGTCCATATACTTCTCTGAGCTTCAGTTTCCTCCTCTTTAAAATAAGGCGGCTGGATTAAATTATCTTTAAGGTTCCTTTCAGCTCTAAATCCTGTGATACAGACCCAACTGTAAACTAAGATATTGGTTTGATTATAATCTCTACTTTCCTGCCTCTCCCCCACAACCCCTGTCCAAATCTGGCCTGTAAGAAAAATCCAAGTATGTCTTATAATTGGTGTTATTTTCAGTGTGTGTCTCTGTATATTTTTTCTTTCCAAGAGATCTCATTTTTCAGGGGCAATTTATACTCTAGGGTGGCTTATATTCAGACCCCTACAGTAGTCACTGTATAGCTGTACCACTGAGCACAGAACAGACATATGTTTCATTCATCTGGAGTTTAAAGAAACGACTTGTTTTATGGGATTCTTTCTTGACAAGAGATCAGACTATTATGCATGATTGATTTATGATTAAAAACATCCTGATTTTGTTTAAAAAATAATCAGGTTTTCATATGGAAAGAAATAACTGGATTGTAATGTTTGCCTTGCCCTACAGACAGCATGGAGAGATGGAGATGAGAGGGGGAAACACACACACACACACACACACACACACACACAAACTCTAATAAAAACCCCATTTCTTTGTTGCCTTCAAATTTACCAAGTGTACGTATTCTTCCCAAAAGCCCTGTGAGCTCGGTACTATAAGTATTATTGTTCCTGTCTTACAGATGAGGAAACTGAGACTCAGAGATCATAGACTCATTGATTTAGAGCTGGGACCTTAGTGAATATATAATCGATATTTAGCACAGTGCCTGACACATAGTAAGCACTTAATGAATGTTTGTTGACTGATCTAATCCAACTTCCTCATGTTAAAGAAGAGGTAACTGAAACCCAGAAATAAAATTAGTCCAAGGTCATCCAGAAAGTAAATAGCCAAGCCAGAACTGAAATCCAGCTTTTCTGACTCCAAATGCAGTGAAAAATTAGGTATAATTTCTACCCTAACTATTGGTTGAGAAGGGATAGTCAATAAGGATGAGGCATATAAACTCAGATATAGCCTAAGTATTGATTCATTTTGCTCAAATGAATTTTACTTTTTATTCAAAGTAATGGCTTGATTTTTCATGTACAGCAAGATAACTGTATAAATATATATAGATATATTCGATTTGTCATATATTTTAACATAATTGACATGTATTAGACTTCCTGCCATCTAGAGGAGGGAGTGGGAAAGAAGAAGGGGATAATTTGGAACAGAAAGCTTTGCAAGGGTCAGTGTTGAAAATTTACCCATGCATATGTTTTGCAAATAAAAAGCTTTAATTAAAAAAAGAAATATAATAAAGCACAGTTTTATGCAAAAGACAAAACAAAACAAAACAAAGTCATAGCTTTATGTTGGAAGATCCATTATAAAATAATACTATCACTGTTTCTCAAGAGTCCCCCCAATTGCCAGTGCCCTCACTGACCTAATTACCTTCCTGTTTTTTCTTCTCTCATGTAAATATTTATATATTCACTTATTGGTTTTCCCATTGAATGTAAGCATCTTAGGGGAAACAAGGAACAGTTATCTTTTGTTTTTGAATCCCTTCATTTATCCTGGTGCTCACAGTATAGAAACATTTGATATATATTTATTGATTGATGGGTTGATCAAGGTAAAAAAGATTCAAGCTGAGGTTTGAACTCAGGTTTTTTGCCACAAAACCCAATTCTGCTAAGAAATTGTAAATCAAAAAATTTGCAAAGAATCTCATGGAACTCCACAGAACCAATTTTGAGGCTTTAATTAATACCATTGTTCCACATCCGAGTGGGCAATTTATTTCTTCCCTGTCAGGTTATGTAAAGGATTTATTGTATCTGGCCAAGCCTGGTTTTTATTACATTCCAATTCATGGTGTTATGTAGACAGGGGGAAACTGGGCCATCCTGGAGGCCTCCAGCACAGCTGATCCAGGCAGGTAACTCTTGACAATGGGCACACGGAATTCTTACATAAGTCTCCTTAGCATTGATGGAAGAACAGTCCCAGAGAAACTTTTAATAGAAGAGAAATAAAACCCCAAACCTATCATATTCAGTGTTTCTGAAATGTGAACTTTGGACGAGTTTTTAATCCAGACATGCTGGGGCCATATTATTCATTGAATTGGACGTCAGAGTAAAGAATAGGTCTATTTTTGATTCAATGACCATCTGCCATGGTTAAGTAAATACAGGGAGCTAGACACATTTTGTACTGGAAAAGATAAATTGATTGTGGGGCACAGGGAGCACCACATGTAAGAAAACTGACTATGTCTCCCACTAAGTGATCCAGACCTCGAATGGGATACACTATTTAGAATATAGCCCAGACTTATTTCAGCATCTTCCACGAGCCTTCTTTTTGACCAGTCTCCATCCCTGCATCTTTCACATTTCACAACCATTATTAAATCTGAGCTAAACCTGACCCCAGAGGTGACCAAGCTTGCATGGAGGCTTTTTTTTTTTGGTGAATTGTCTCAGGATTTATTAACCATTCCCTCCCCAACCCCCCAACAGTGATCTCACAGCTGATTAACTACAGCCAGATTTGTGGGACCCTGGGGGGGAAAGGGGAAGGATGATGGCTGTCATCAATCATGGAGACAAGGCCATTAGGAAATCCTCAGTGAAAGCATCACCTTCCTATAGGATTCTTTTTGAGATGTAGTTGAGTAAAAACCCAGGGCTCTGATGAAGAAGGGGGTGAGGGGAAGATAGGGAGGGGGATAGGTATTTGAAGATAAATGTAAACTTGGACTTGGAACTCCAAGATGGTATTCTTTAAAAAGCCCCCATTTGTTTGCAAGACATATGGAACCTTCTTTAATTTGGTCTTTCTTTGCCGTGGTTCCTCCCCCTTCCCATTCTGTATTATATAAACATTTCTTACCTCTTTGGAAGGAAGCAGGATGCTAGAAGATCACCTTCATTGTGGCCGCCTGCCAGGGGGCTTAAAGGCAACAGCCTCCAGTTAAGGGAAACATTCATCAATAACCTTATTTTTCCTCTTTGCAAGGACTCGGCATCTGGAACCTATTTCATATCCCTCCGACCCCCAACCCCCCAAGCACACACATACCTCCATGACCAGGGTTCTTTCCTATGTCTGTACCACAGAGGTAAGAAGGAGGCACACCATCCCCATGAAGAGGAAGGGCACAGCTGGGGCTTCTGGACCGCTTGTCCAAGAGTGCTCATTGTATTTTTCAAATGAGCTCCTTATTGGAAATGTCACTGTACTCTCCCTCCGATAAGTAGATAAAGCTGGAAAATTGTGGCTCCCTCTCCCCCATCATCGATCCCTTCCAGTTTCTCTTCTCAGGCATGGATGGATTCAGGGGCCAAAACACCATGTTAAGCTCTGACGTTAAAAAGTTAAGTTCTTTTAAAAATCCTACCTCTGATTCTGTGTGACCTTAGACAGAATGCTCATCCCACTGGTCCTCAGTTTGCTCTTCTGGAAAGAGAAGAAGTTGGACAAATGGCCTCTGATGTCCTTTTCAAGCTTTTCACATCAGCCCTCTTCTTCAATTTGTCCTGTATATATATGGCAGCCAGCATGGTATTTATTCCTAGTGGAATGGGGGATTGGACAGTGACAGCTTAGTCCTGGGAGCTGGTGTGCTTCTGAAAGTGTGAATAAATGGAGAGGTCCTGGGATCCATCTCTTACCATGCACAGGTATGGAAGAAGGCTGGTTTTAGTCCCCACACCTTAAGATGAAGAAAGTGACTTTTGTTTGGCCACTGATTCAGAACCTTGGGTTTGCACTCAAAAAGCAAGACCCCCCTCTCTATCTCTGGCTCTTTGTTTCTCTCAGTCTTTCTCTCTATCTCTTTCTCCCTTCCTCTGTCTCCTCTATCTCTCTTTTTGTCTCTGTCCCTGTTTCTGTTCACCTCTCTCTTCCTTCCTCTTTTCCTTAATTTCTCCTTTTCTTCCTTCTTTCTTTCCTTCTTTTTTCTTCCTCCTTCATTCCTTCCTTCTCCCTGCCTCTCTCTCTGCTCCTTCCCTCCCTCCTTTCTTCCTTATCTTTCTCTTTCTTTTTAATCTTTTTCTCTGTCTTGCTATCTCCATCTCCCTCTCTGTGTGTCTATCTCTGTCTCTCTTTCTTTTCTTGACCTCTTGTCTCTTTTTTTTCTCTGTGTCTCTGTCTTTCTTCTTCCTTTTCTTTCTGTCTCCTTCTCTGTGTCCCTGTCTATGTTTCTTCCTTCCTCTCTACTTTCCCAGCCTGGCTATTTTCAAGTGAAGAAGTACAGGGATCTGATGTTCCTTTTCTCTATGTTATGTCTTCTTTTCTGTCTTTCAAGGAGTGTTGTAGATTAAACAGACTAGGCTTTGACCTTGTTGGTTCAAAAAGTCAGGAAACCCATGAATCCATGTCAGAGTTTGTGGAAAGCTGAGCCTGGCACTCAAGCACAGCCCTAAGGAGTAACCAGAACCCAGTCTACCTGGGGATTCACATGAGAATGGGGGCTTAAGTCAATAGTATTAGAAAGATTTCTCCAAATACTCAGAGGTACGTCTAGAACCCAGAGGGAAAGATATAGCCTTCTTTGGGAATCAACTTTCTGGAAAGAGTGTCAGACTAGACAAGGATCATGGACCAATTCCAGAACACAATTTGTTACAGATGGGCCACAGAAGGGGGTGAGAGTGGGCTACGGTGAGAGCCTGAGTTCACTGGAAGTGTGGATTTGCCTACAAGAGTCCTAGATATGTATAATAACTTTTGAAAGTTTGATAAATCTGCACATAAAGTTAAACTCTTAGAAAATTCACCACATGGACACTAGGGATTAAATTTAATACTTCAAGTCTCATTAAAGAAAGCAACAGAGATATTTCTTGTGAAATCAGAAGGATTTCCTCAGAAAGTGAAAAATGTATGTTTGTTAGAAATCCATTTGCAGGTGATATCTAAGAATGCTTTTCTATGAAAGGAAGGAGATAGAAAAAGTGATCTCTAAAATCCCTTCATCTTGAAGTTCCTTTGGGTCTAGATCCCTGGTTCTATGATCTCCTTTTCCATGTCTAAATCTCTGTTGTCATGATCCCGTGATCATTTTACAAGGGACTTCATTATACTTATTTTATTCCTGTCTGGATTCACTTTATCGACTTTCCCATTTTCTCATCAGCGACCTTGCTTCTCCCATCCTTTCCAGCTCCTTTTTAAGTGTTGTCCTTCTCCATTAGAATATAAACTGGAGAACTGGAGTTGTCTTGTTTCCTTGGTCTAATATCCTCAGCTCTTAACATAGTTCCCCATAGTCAGTGCTGAGAATGCAAATAAAAGCTCAGAGAAAGACAGTCCTTGCATTCAAGAAATTTACATCCTAATAGGTGAAGTCTACATGGAAAGGAAGAAAAAAAGAAAGAGGAAGAAAATATTTATTTGTGATTGTTTTTTGTCCTTCATTCCCAAGGAGGACCATGATATCAGGGAAGTGATGCTATGAGATGCAAGTGAATTGGATTTAAGTGAGGGAGGGCTGTGCAAAGTCATCTACCTCACTTTGCCCTCCAGAGCTATCTGGGTCCAGTGGCAAGTTATAGATCAAGACCATTGGAGATGACCCTGGAAGAAATGGGGACAAGGCATGGTAGAGATAGATATCCATTCATCCTTTCTTCCCTCTTCCTCCTCTTCCTCCTCCTCCTCCTCTCCTCCTCTTCCTCTTCCTCCTCTTCTTCCTTCTACTCCTCTTCTCTCTGTCTGTCTCTCTCTCTCATCTGTCATCACTTGGAATTGAATACTGATTCTGCCACTTTTCAGTGACATAGCACCTCTTAGATTAATAATTTAGTAACTTTGGGTCTCAGTTTCCTCCTCTATCATATGAGAAGCTTGGATTAGATGGCTTTTAAGGTACTCCACCAATTCAGGGTTTGTGACCTCAAGATCCTATCTATTTCCTTTGTTTGGAAAATGAGATTTTTTTTCCCATGTCTACTGAACTCAATGGATTCAGACCATTTTTGGTTGTTGTTGTTGCTTTGGAACTTTTGTTTGCTACCTGATTGGCTACTTGTTAGAGCTAAGGGAATTCTATAGAGACTTGAGGACTGACTCTACTTGAGTCACTCACTGTAGTGAACTGGAGAGGAATCACCCCAGAGCAACCCAGTCTGGTGATTTCCTGGTGTGAATTGGCCTGTGGGTCTGGCTTCAGCATAAGTCAGCTGGAGTGTGTTTGACAATGTGCTGGCATCCAAGCCCAGGGAGCCTGGACTACTGATTCTCCAAGGAACTGAGCCATTTCGACTTTTTGCTGGGACCACCCAGAACACCGTTCACTGGCTTGGGCCAACTGGCTTGCTTCTTGGTTGCCATGCAGAAAGGTCTTTAGAAATCTATTGTGACAGAAACTTCTGATTGCCTTTAATTTGGTGGCCTTGGGAATAAACAGACTTAAATGAATGTCAGTCAATTTGTTCATGCCGTCGTCTTTCAGGAACACAGGAGACGTGAGAGTGCTTTGGGTGTAAGGTTCACTTGGATTCTGGCCTCCAGTTCCCCCTCCCACTCCAATTGGTCTTGCATTCCCTTCAACAGAGTAGTCATCCCGAAGACCAGCTGTGATGTAGTTATTCCTCCCCTTCCCCCATCCTCCTTACTGAAAAACCTCCAAATGCTCTCAGTTCCTTAGGTCTCTGCTCCTTATCCTGGCACTCAAAGCCTTCGGAGCCCCAAGTTCAACCTACTTGTTCAGCCTTTCTGGACACAGTGCTAAAGTCAGAGTCACAAAGTCATGCCCTGAAGAGGCCATAATAATAATAATAATAATAATAATAATATAATGTCAGACTTAAACAAACAAACAGACCTTACACAGCCCTTTCTCATTTAAATCCAATTCTCTTACATGTCATGGCATCACCTCCCTGATGTCATGGTTCTGTTCAAGAAGGAAGGATAAACAATAACAGCAGCAAGCAATTAAGTCTTTCTTTCTTTCTTTCTCTCTTTCTTTCCTTCTTTCCTTTTTCTTCTTCCTTCCTGCCTTCCTGCCTTCCTTCCTTCCTTCCTTCCTT
>JAJPUD010000302.1:105844-122333 GCA_023553655.1 Myrmecobius fasciatus
CTTTCTTTCTTTCTTTCTTTCTTTCTTTCTTTCTTTCTTTCTTTCTTTCTTTCTTTCTTTCTCTCTCTCTTTCTTTCCCTCTTTCTCTCTTTCCCCCTTTCTTTCCTTTTTTCTCCCTTTCTCTCCTTTCTTTTTTCTTCCTTCCTTCCATGTTGGACAGCATTTTTGTTAGACTCAATTGAACTAAAGTACTTTGTAAACAAAGTGAGCTACAAACATAATGTGTTATTATTCCTTTTTCTGGGCTCTCAATCTTATTTCCTCTGCTTGGAATGCCTTAAGCCTTTCTACTGATCCACATACTAGAAAGGTTAGATCCTATCTTCTCCATACAAACTCTTCCAACTATTTCAGAATTATTCACATCTAAAGCACTTCAGGGTTATAGGGAATTTTCTTCCAAACAACTCTGGGTAGTAGATGGTTTATCTCACTCCCATTGTATAAGTGAGATGAAACTGAGGCTCATAAGGAGAAAAGGATCATTCATGTTGTCTCACCTAGTGTCAGGGCTTCTGCTTTTCTAAGGTCAATAGTCACTGATCTTGAGTATGTATGTCTTTCCTGCCTCTTGTGAAGTCCTATAGCAATTCTGCTCTTTACCATTGATTTGGTCGTTAGTCAGGGACCATATAGTGTGACTGCTTTCAAGGGTTTGGTATTGTTTAAAACTTTCCCATATTTAACTCCCATATCTTATATCCCTAACTAAATCATAAGCTTCCTGAGGGGGGGTATTATGTCAGATATCTCCTTGTAATTCACCACAGTGGCCCAGTCCAATGACTTGTGCACAATAATTGCTATACTGAGATAGCTTAGATATATCACCCAGACATTTGGATAGGCTTTAGGTCCGTTGAGGTAGATGGAGCTTGCCAACAAATTTCTTCTTGTTGTCTTTAGGACAACAACTACAATAATGACAAGTATTTCTGTACCTCCTTAAGGTTTGTAAGGTGCTTTACAATTATTATCTGTTTGTCTTCATGACAGTCCTGGAAGGTAGTCATTATCATTGTTCCTATTGGGATTTAGCACTGGAAATCACTTTAAAGATGATCAGCCTAACCCTTTTATTTTACAGAAGAGGAAACAGGTTAAAAAAGAAAGTGACTTGCTCAGCATCACATAGGTAGTGAGTGGAAGTGAGAGGATTTGAATACAGGTCCTTTGACTTCAAATGACCTGGTATTGAATGCTTTCTCTACCCTTGCTGGCTACCCTGGTGATAAGCTCTCTTTGTAGTGCTAATCTTACTGTCATTGAGAAGGGAGATCTGATATCTAATTCATCTTAATTTCAGTCTTATGCGACTCTTCTTGGTCCCATTTGGAGTTTGCTTGGCAGAGATCCTGAAATGGCTTGCCATTTGCTTTTCTAGCTCATTTTACAGATGAGGCAACTGAGGCAAACAGGATCAGTGATTTGCTCAGGGTCACACAAATAGTGATTTGCCATTTGCTTCTCCAGCTCATTTTACAGATGAGGAAACTGAGGCAAACAGGGTGAAGTGACTTGCCCAGAATTAGGCTAGGAAGTGTCTGAGTTCAGATTTGAACTTAGGAAGAGGAATCTTCCTGACTCCGGGACTGGAATTCTATACACTGAATCATTTAGCTGGCCCTAATTTATATTGGGATTATAGATTTGTCACTCAAAGAGACCTTCAAAATCAGTCTTAACTTCTCTCATTTTACAGATGAGGAAACTGAGACCCTGAGAGGTTAAGAGAGATATCCCAGATAACCCAGGTAGTAGTAAGTAGCAAAGGTAGTATCTGGTATTCATGAAAATACATTCCCCATCCAAAGAGCATTTGGATTTTAAAAGAAACAGTCTCAAAAAAATGAATTTCTCATAGTAGAATTTCAGATGCTGGAGTCCATGGAGTTAGGTAGGGAAATGTAGTAAACATTTTGGGTGTCTCTCAACTCATACCACATTTCCAGACATTTCCTTAGCTCACATATTTATTCAGTCTTGAAAAAATAAATTATATTTTGACATAAATACCATGCTGGGTCAGATTCAGGGTCCTGTTAGCCTAGCATTCTGTTTCTGACCCAGGCACTGAATGACATTTTGGGGGCAGAGTAGGGGTAACCTGCCCTCTTTGATGGAAAGGGATAAGTTGACCTCAAGGGATAAAGAATTATCCTGAGCTCTCCTTGATAACCTGCTCAGATCCATCCATCACCAATTCTTTTATCTAAGCCGTCCCCGAGCCTGGCTACACTGGTTGGCCGGGTTAATGTGTCCCATATGCCTTCCTTTGCTGGTTGGTAAAAGAGAGATCCGATGTCAAGCTGAGCCTGGGATGGAGTGAAAAAAGCACCTCCCTTTCCACAACTGACATCCTTGATGATTCTGAACAGATGTGTTCTGAGGGCAGGGCAGCATGACACTAGGCTGCGGAAAGAATACATGTCAATGGCAAAATATAGCATGGGAAGTGGGGGTGGGAGAGAGGGGATGGAGGAGCAATGGGCTTTAGAAGTGGCAGTGGGAGAGCTCTCCCACGTACAAGGCAGACCCTTCAAATCTCAGGATTTAAGGGATGGGACAAACAATTATCAGTTTAGCCAATCAAGTGCTTTGTCGTCTATTGTCAATTTGGGGCTGTACTTGGCATATGTGGGAACTGAAGATGGCAAGGATCCTTAGGAAAAGCACCAAGGCATAGTGAATAGAACATTAGTGTGGACTTGAACCAAGCAAGCAAGCATTTATTAAGTACCTACTTTATAATAGGTACTGGGGATACCAAAATACAGATGAAACATTTCCTGCCTGCATGATATTTCCTTGTATGTATTTTGTCCATAATTATATGTGTGTGTATGGTTTCCCTTGGCTAGATTATAAGTTTCTTGAGGGCAAAGCCTATTTCATTTTGTCTTTGTATTCCCACAACATAGCACAGTACCTGGCATATAGTAGGGGATTAATAAATGGGTGTTTGATTGATTGCTTGGACAACAAATATATATATATATATATATATATATGATATATATATATACACACACACATATATATGTATATATACATATGTATATGTGTATATATGTGTATGTATATATACACATATATGTATATATATACACATACATATAAGTGAATTCAAAATAGATAAGCATTAAAAACTAATGAGAGGGCACAAAGAGTCAGGGTATGAGGTTCAGGAAAGTCAGAAGATCTGAGTTCAAATGCTCCCTCCTACATTTGGATTCAAATCCTATATGACCTGACTTTAAATCTTGATTTTATTCATTTATATCTGTGTGGCCTTGAACAAATTAATCAATCTTACTGGTCTCAGTTTCTTCATTGGTAAAATGGAGGTGATAAAAGCAGAAGTATCAAATGAACTAATTATAAAAACAAAACAAAACAAACAAAAAAAAACCTCAGTGAATTTTAAAAGCTCCATATGTATGTGAGACAACATTATTAGCATTATCAGCACACACAAATCCATTTAGTATCATCATATCAGAGATTTGGAGCCAGGAAGTGCTTTAAAGATAATCCAATTTAACCAGGATCCTCTCTCTGCCCTTTGATTTTTACAGATAAAAAGCTGAGGCCCAAGGAGTTTCATCTGTTCAAGGTCATATCCAGAACATAGCAAAGTTAAGACTGAAGCTCAGGACTTCTGATTCCAAAATCAGAACTCTCTTCATTACTTTTTATTACTAATAAGAAACTTAGTCATGATGGTATTTTTCTGTGTTTATTTTATTTTTTCTTCCTTTACCATATTAATATTTGTTCATGAAGCTATTCAATTCAATAAACATTTATTAAATATTTGCTATGCACAAGGCACCGGAAATTCAAATACAGAAACAAAATTGCCCCTGTCTTCAAAGAGTTTATATTCCACTGGGAGGATGTAACGTGTGTATGAACAAATAATTTCACAATAATTTTCTGAGGGAGAGAGCATTATTATTTGCTGTACATATTTCAGTGGTGATTCTTGTTTGGGCTACATAGTATATCAGGTCTCATCCAACTCTGAAATTTTATGATTTAGTTGGGAGATCTGAAAAAAAGTTACATGGGGAAAGAGGCATGTAAAGTGAGCTTTTTAAAGTGTGGGTTCAGTCAATCACTTATTATTTATTCAGCACCTATTATTTTCCAGGAACTGTAATAAATTCTGGCATAGAAAGAAAGGGAAAAAAAATCAAAGACTAATCAATAAAGAGTGATGAGGTAACCACTCTGTACCCTTTGTGTTATGCACCGAAGATACAAAGAAATGATAGTCTCTGCCCTCAAGGAACTTAAAGTCCAGTTTGGGAAACAATATGCAAACATCTATGTATAAACAAAAATGTGGAAAGGATAAATTGGAAATTATTTCAGAGATGTAGGAAAGGACATTTCATGTGAAGTAATGGAAGCAATAGTACCAAGAAGGGAAGTTTGGACAACATAACCCTGTTTGGCTGGACCATGAAGTTCATGTAGAAAAATAAGACTGGGTGGAAACCATTCTGGAGAGCAATATGGAACGATGCCCAAAGGGCTATCAAATTGTGCATAACTTTTGATCCAGCAGTATCTCTACTGGGCCTATATCCCAAAGAGATCATAAAAAAGGGAAAAGGAACCACATGTGCAAAAATGTTTGTAGCAGCCCTTTTGTAGTGGCAAGGAACTGGAAACTGAATAAGTTATGGTACATTAATTTTATGGAATATCATTGTTCTATGAGAAATGATCAGCTGGATGATTTCAGAAAGGTCTGAAGAGACTTAAATGAACTGAGGCTAAGTGAAGTGAGCAGAACCAGGAGATCATTGTATATGGCAACAACAAGATTATACGATAAACAATTCTGATGGACATGGTTCTTTTCAACAGTGAGGTGATTCATGCCAGTTCTATTGGTCTTGTGATGGAGAAAGCCATCTGTACCCAGAGAGAGGGCTGTGGGGTCTGAGTATGGATCACAACATAGTATTTTCACCTTTTTGTTAGCATGATTTCTGTTTTCTTATTTTTCCTTTTTTGATCTGATTTTTCTTGTGCAGCATAATTGTGGAAACATATATAGAAGAACTGCATATGTTTAACATATATTGGATTACTTGCTATCTAGGGGAAGGGGGGAAGAGAGGGAGGAAAAAAAATTTGGAATACAAGGTTTTGCAAGGGTGAATATTGAAAACTATCTATGCATATGTTTTGAAAAAATAGAAAGCTTTTTAGAAAAGCATTTCCATAAAATTAAAAAGAAATAAGATGTAGATTGGAGTTATTCTTTTGAGGGTTTTGAATACTAGGCTGGAGTTTAACATTACTTAAGCAATGGAGAGTCACGATTTTGAATAAGAAAATGACATGATTAGGAAGATTCTATGAAGAGTTTTGAATACTAAGCTATAGAGTTTAGTATTACTCAGACAAGGGGAATCTTGATTTTGAGCAGGAAAGTGGCATGATCCAAGTTGTCCATGAGGATGTTAAATCTGATATGTGAGTAAAGGATAGTCTGAGCGAGGGAAAACCTAGAAGGGTGACTGACCATCAAAGACTAACTTAAGGTAATAAAAAGAAGAAAACAAATTCTAGACATGCTGGTTGGTAATAGAGACAGCACTTGGCAACTGATTGGATGTGGATGGGTGGGTGAGTGGGACACAGGAGGAGTCTTAAGTGAAATCTAAGTGATATAAAATAAATAAGATATAATCTGATTGACAGAGGAAAATGGTGTCATGAATAAGACTAGGGAAATGCTAGCCAATTACTTTGAGGGATCTACCCATGCATGATTCAGAAGAGGATCTACCTCTTTCCTCTTCCAAAGAAGAAGGAACCAAGAAGAATCTTCTCATAGGATCATAAATTTGGGACTGGGAGGAATCTTGGGAATCATTGGGTCCAATGTCTTCATTTTATAGATGAGAAAAGGGAGACCCCGAGTGGTCAGGAGATTCACTCAAGGTCACCTAGCTACCAAGTGTCAAAAGTAGGATTCAAATAGAGCTTTTCCTATCTCCAAGTTGAATAATGTGTCTATTACTGCATTGCTACTTCTTTTTTTTAAATATATTATTTTGTTTTGTTTTTCTTTTTTTTTTTTACATCACTACTTCTCATTCAGCTTCAGCCATATTAGAAGTCCAAACTCACCATTGAGCACAACCATAGAATTATGGATCCATACACTGAAAGGACCTCAGAGACATACCAAATCGACTCTTTCATTTTATAGATGAAGAAAATACTTCCATAAAATAAAAATAAAATAAATAAAAATCTCTTAAAAATTAAAAAAAAGAAAATGAACTCTAGCTTTATTTACTCATTGACTCTACCCAAGTGTTTTAACTCCAAATCCACTTATCTACTATACCATGAGGTGAAAGGAGGGGGTTAAAAAAGTTCACTGAAAAAGTACAGAGTGCAAATATGTGTAGAAATGAGAAAAACATGGCAAAGAAAGCAGGAGAATGGAGAATGGTATTATCTTTTTTTCTCTCTCCTTGATCTTCAGGGGCTACTTAGCCTCCCTAGGGATGGCACAGTGGAAAGGATTCTGGATTTAGAGTCATAGAACCTGGATTTGACACCAGGCTCTGCTGCTTGCTATCTCTGTGCTTGACCTCTGTAAAATCAAGTGTTTGACCTTGATGCAGTAAATAGTCGTTTCCAGTTCTGAGCATGTGACTCCCCAGTTCTAAGCATCCTATCCTGAACTTTTCCCCATAACTTGGAGAGAAGACAATGCAAAGAAGAAAAGTTTTAATTTTCATCATCAGCTTAGAAGCAAGAGGGGAAATTCAAGGCTTCAAGAATGGATATTCTGACCCTATTCCCCATATCCTTTATCTTCATCCTCCTGTATTGGCTTTGGGGATATTAATCCTAGCTATAGAATCATAGACTTAGAGTCAAAAGGGAATCCTGAGATTATCTAGTCTGACCTATATTTTTCATAGGAGAAAACTGAAGCCCAGAAAGGTTAAATTACTTCTCCCAAGTCATACAGGTCAAATCAAAGTTGGGATTTTGACACAGATCCTTAGACTTTAGAGTCAACATTCTGTCATTTTTTTGGAGGAAGGGATGAGGCAGTTGGGGTTAAGTGATTTTCCTAAGGTCACTTAAGTATTAAGTGTCTAAGTCCAGATTTGAACTCAGCTTCTCCTGATTCCAGGACCAGTGCTCTATCCACTATTCCATCTAGCTGCCTCTCAGAGTTAATATTCTTTAAATTTTTTAATGAAAAAATTGATTAATTGATTTAATCAAATCCAACAAGCATTTGTTGTGCACTTACAATGTGCTGGGCACTTGAAACAAATCAAAAACAAGGGCTGGATGTATAGATTTGAGAGTTATGTATGTAACAC
This sequence comes from Myrmecobius fasciatus, assembly GCA_023553655.1. NCBI lineage: Eukaryota > Metazoa > Chordata > Mammalia > Dasyuromorphia > Myrmecobiidae > Myrmecobius > Myrmecobius fasciatus. Next base: position 113,224 of record JAJPUD010000302.1, read on the forward strand.
TTGAAAACATGGGAGCTAATGGAATAAGGAAGAAAGAGAATATAGGGAGAAAAGGGAAGCAGGTGCAAGATAGAAACCTCATACTCCCAAGGAAGGAGTAGAACATGAATGATGTCAGTGATCTGGTTTTCTGTGATAGGCTAATGTAACTGGGGATTCCTTCCTATGATCTAGACCTCAGGACATCCATGCCTTTCCATCCTATGAGAGTCCTGCCCATATTCTTAGATAAATTTGCCGCAGGAAGTCTATCCCAAGTACTAGAGGCCATCCTTATTATTGCCTTGATTTTGTGTGAATATCAATGGGAGGCTGATCAATCTGTGACTCTAACTTTGTGAACAGTATTTTTTTTTTTTACTAATTCTACATTTCTCTGATGACCCTTGTCACATTTATTCCTTCAAGATTCAGTTGAAAATCCACCTTCTGTCGGAGATTTTTCCCAATATTCCTTTCCTGATTCCCTACCTTCCTATCTGAGATGTCCTATTATATATAATATAACATACATTGGTTTTTTTTATGTTAATTTTTTCTTTTTCTTAATTAAAGCTTTTTATTTACAAAACATATACATGGGTAATTTTTCAACATTGACCCTTGCAAAATCTTCTGTTCCAAATTTTCCCTCCTTCCCCCTATTTCCTCCCCTAGATGGCAGGTAGTCCAATACAATGCATTGTTTTTTAAAATGTTAGTTGCCAGGGGTGGTGGTCCACAGCTGTAATCCCTGGTACTAGGGGAGCTTGAAGATGGGGGATCTTGTGAGTCTGGGACTTCTGAAGTGAAGTAGCATATCTACACCTAGACAAGAACTATTGTGGTGAGCTCCAGAAGGTACATGTGCTATCAAGTTGCATAAGGAGAAGTGAACTTTGTTGTTGTATTTCAATTGTTTCAGTTGTAACTGATTTTTCATGACTCTGAGGTTTTCTTGGAATGGTTTGCTATTTGCTTCTCTAGCTCATTTTATAGAGGAGAAAACTGAAGAAACAAGATTAAGTGACTTGACCAGAGTCATAGAGCCAATAAGTATCTGAAGCCAGATTTGAACTCAGACCTTCCTGACTCCAGACCCAGCACTCTTAACTGCTGAGCCCCCTAGTTGCCCAAGAGATGTACTGACCCTCTGTACATGGGAAAAGTCAACGTTTCTATACTTATTAGTAGTGGGATTGGGACTGCACTTCTAGTCTGAACATGATGAGGAATTCCAATCTCGAAAAGATAAAAAATAAAATAAAATTGTAATGTTGGTCTCCCATATTAGAATGTGAGTTCCTTAAGGGAAAGACCCATATTTTCTTTCTTTGTATCTCTAGTGCTTCGCAAAGTGCCTGGCAAAAAATAAATGCTTAATGAATACTTGTTGACTGGCTAGCTGACTTCAGTGTGATTTCTCATTTGTAGTTAGTTGCTTACAGCTCACTCAAATTTATCATGTACACATGTATTTGTCTTTTGGTTAAGCTCCCATATTAATTCTTCAGAGACTATAGCATACAGAAACTCAGCACCATACAATGTCATCCAAAGACTACTGATGTTAGAGAAATGTTTCAGGGAGAAGCTTGGTGGCGATAAAGGAAGGCCATTAAACAATCATGAGTTTTCCATTTAAGTCATGACATGAAAGAAAATACAGAAAAAAGAAAGAAAATAAAGGAAAAGAATCTTTCTTTAGAGATGGACAGTACCTTTCATTATAATTTACAATTTTCTAAAGACAATCTAGCCCACCTCCTCGTGTACAATTCTGAGCCCAATTCATTGACCATTATCAATGTCTGTCTTTAATATATGTACCAGGGACAAGCCTTATAGATGGTCCATTCAAATGTATATTATGATCTCAAAATTATCTGGGTTTTCTCTGTGTGGCCAGCTAGATCAAACTTTTTGAGAATCTCATTGTCATAGATTAAGAGCAGGAAGGGTCCCCAGAGGCCATCTTCATTTTACAAGGGAGACGTGAAGCCTTGAGAAATCAAGTGATTTGCTTAAAGACTTATAGGTAATATGTTTCAGAGGCAGGATGTAACCTATAGTTTTTCTGACTGTAAGCCCAGTGCCCTATCACGTTATTCAGTCAATAAACATTTATCAACTGCCTACTATGTGCTAAGTTCTGAGGATGTGAAGACAATCCAAGATCTCCAAGAGCTCATAGTCCAAAGGTGGAGATAACCACATAAAAACAAGATATATATGGGATAAATCAGAGATAGTCAATAGGAGAAGGACATTCAAATTAAGGGGGAGCCATAAAGGCCTCCTGGAAAAGGTAGATTTTAGGAGTTAGAGATGAAGGAGAACATCCCAGGCATGGAGGGCAGCCAGTAAAATTATCTGGAGGTAGGAAATGGAGTGTCTTGTATAAAAAAACATCAAAAAGACCATAGTCCATGGATGGGCATTGGATGTAAGACAACTGAAATGGAGGGAACAATTTATGAATGGGTTGCAATGCCCAACAAGGGGTTTTATTTGATCCTGAAAGTAATATACTGGAGCATATTGAATACTATAGACTATATACAGTATACTAGAATATAGTAAATATTGTGTATTAACATGGTCAGAAAAAAAAGCCATTAAGAAAATTATTTTGGAAGTTGATCAGAGGTCTGGAATGGGGACAGCTTTGTGGCAGGCAAGACAACCATAAGATTATTGCAATAATTCATGCATAAAATGATGGGACCTTGTACAAGAGTGGTGGCCATGTCTGCATAGATTTGGTAGCAGAGTTTGAAGGAGAGTGAGAAGACAAGGTTGCTACTTGGGTAGTAAGCATGGAGTTCTGAGAGAATGAAAAGTGCATCTCTTTGAGGAGGTTCTACAATATTTGGGGGCATGATGGAACCAGAAAAATATCGTTAGCAAATAGGAATAACAAGAAAACCTTACTATGTAGGTGGAAACACTCTCCAACCTGAAGTCTACTATGGGCATTTTCTAAATGGTTAATATCTTTGGCATCTACACAACTGCTTCCCTGCTCCCATTATTAACCACCAGAAGTCAATTGAACAAAGCTCCCTTTCCTGTAACATTTCGCAGTGCATTCCTGTATGATGGGACACCGATCACTTCAATGGAGGGGGGACAATTCTCTCCAATGGAACAAAAGTCTTTGAGGGCAAAGAGTAATAGTCCAAGCTCCATCTTTTACCTCTGGAAGCTCATGAACTTGATCTAGGCAGAACCATTCTACAGACCCACTCTGAGCTTTCCCTAAAACAAGAAAGCAGATTTAGACCTCTCCAAGTCTTCAAACAGAGAAGCATTTTTCAAGTTGAAAATGTATTATACGGTTTCATAATCTCTTATTTGACAGCAGCTGGTGGTACAAAGCAAAGAGTCAATTGGATTTCATTATGTAACAGATGGTTCTGTTTTCCAATTTTCTCCAAGTGTTCAGATGCTTTTTTCTTTTTCTTTTTTTTCCTTTCTTTCTTTTTCTTACTAAATTCATATTTCTCATCTGATCGAAACCCTTGGGGTCAAGCTTTCATCTTGGTTCCTGTTAGTATGTGTGTGTTTGCTGTTTGTTGACAGAAAAGAGTTAATAAATACCACCAGGGACCCAGTCAGTGACCAAGAGAGTGAAAAGACATGGGAGAATTGGTCTATGGTGGGTAACCTTGTCAGGAGTGTTAGCTTCCTACCAGAAGTGGAATCATCCATGCCCCATTTGGAATCCCACTGAAAAACCCAACCAAAATGACCTTGAGAGAACATTCTGTTCTTTCCCTCAGGCAGTACCATATGTTAGCACATCAAAACTCTTATTAGAAAATTAAAAGCCTTTTGGAAAAGAATAAAGACTTAAAGTAACTCTGTTGGCCCATGATGATATGACTCTTAATTGTGTCACCTCGATCTCTGGTAGGGTCTTTTTATTTTTATTTTTCAATATACATCCATTATTTCCAGGTTCTTTCCCTACTGGTGTACATTTATAGACTTCCTACTCTTTCTTCTAGTCCAGCTGCCCACAGCTGTCAGCCTTCCACTCCAGCCTTGAATTTCTAGTTTTTTAATCTTCCAGCCAGCATTATGAAATTCTTTCTTTTTTTTTTCTTCAAAAAATAAAATGTTCTCCAAGCCTCCTTTTCTTTATAATCTTCAGCTTCTTTTTTAGCACTTAGTAACCTCCCAAATGCTTCAGGCACCTGCTTTACCTGGCTTCATTGACTTTTGAATGTTGGCTTTGCTTCCCCATGTTAACTTCCCAGTTTGAATGTTCCCAGTGAAAACAGGAAAAGAGGAAAATAAACATGATTCAGTAGTAAGGTGGAAGAGCACAGAGCTAAGTCAGTGGGTCTCCAAGACAGGGTAACAAAACAGAATGAGCCTTGGCTCTCCAGGAACCTGGATTCTAGTCTCAGGTCTATCATGTAAGTCATACGATGACTTTGGACATATCAATTTAATTCTCTGATTCTGTTTTGTTTCTTCATTTGTGAAATGAAGTGGGTTTTCCAGAGGATCACTGTTGTCCCTTTCAGGCCAGATGTTTTATGATTTTATGTTTCTCTCTTCTTAGGAAAAAAAAAACTTCTATGTACTTATCTATTTATCCATTCAATCATCTACCCACTCATCCATCTATCCATTCATCCATCCTTCTGGATCCAAAAATCTAAATCCTTTATTTAATTAGAAGAAAGCCATCAACACCAGTTTATCTCTGTGTAATGGAAACCCTCTCCAAGGTTACGTGGAAAGAAATAAGGGAAGGGATCATGCCATACTCCTCTCCCCCTCATACATTTTAGAGAATTGAAAGAACTTGTGGATGATTGTTAAACTGTTCCCACTGAACTTTGAAAGGCTCTGGAGAATGGGTGCAGTGTATCAGGATGGCAAACAGACTACCATGAAGTTGTCAAAAGAGAAAATAGAGGTTTTAAGCTATGACTAGATGGCACAAAGAATAGCATACTGAACTAGAATCAGGAAGACGAGTTAAAATCAGCCTCAGACACTTCCTAGTTGTGTGACCTTGGGCATGTCTTTTAGCCCTATCTGCCTCAGTTTCCTCATTTGTCAAATGAGCTGGAGAAGAAAATGGCAAATCACTCCAGTGTCTTTGCCAAGAAAACCCCAAATGGGTTCACAAAGAATTGGAAGTGACAGAAATAACTGAACAATAACATTATCCACATAAGCAAAAATCCTTTGGGAGGACCTCAATAATTTTTGAGAGTATAAAAGATCGTGAGACTGAAAAATTTGAGAATCATTGGTAAGAGATAGACAGCTGGCACTGGGGTCAAGAAGACCTAAGTTCAAGTCCTGCCTGTAATATACTGACTGTAAGATCCTGAGTAAAGCACTTACCCACTCAAACTCTAGGTCCCTTTTGTATTGTAAGATTGTAAGTTTCAGAGAAGGTGCTAACCTTAATTTATAGAAGGATTTTCTCATCTGTGAGTTCCCTACTTCTGGATCCAGATTCTGTCTCTATTCCTCTGATATCAGAGCCTATTCTCCCTCCCAACTCCCCACCTCCAATATTACACTGCTTCCAAGTTAACAAGAGTGAATTCAGCAGTGGGGAACATCTCCATTGCTTAATGATGCACAATAAATCAGATTATAAAATTTCTCTAGTGGTTTTTTACCACACTATGTGACTCTAGATTATGATAGGATTTGCAATGTTTTTCTTAACATATTACCTATCCTTGGTTTCAAGTGGGATCTTGCAATGAAAAAACAAACTATCTCCTGGAAAAGACCAGTAATGGTTCCAGTTAGATATCTTTTCTGGGCATCTCTAGCCTTCTTCCCTACATGTGAGGAGAATAGGACTTCAGATCAAGGGCTGGAAGGACATCAGGAGTCACTTATTCTAACTTTTTTTTTTTACAGATAAAGAAAAGTTTCAGTTAGAAGAGTCACTGAAAAGCAAATCCATTGAAGTTTGTCTCCGATGTCATATCAGGGCTGGGAACTGACCCTGGGGAAGGGGTTCTTGAAGTCTGTACTAGCAGAAAGCAAACTGATGGTTCTTACACAATTGGAAAGGCTTTGAGTATAAATAGGGCAATCCCAGTATGTGGTAGGTGCTGTGGAGGCACCTATTGTAAACACTAGTTCCTCTCCTCAGGAAGCTTCCATTCTTATTGAGGGAGACAAGTCATTTTCACATAAGAAGATAATTAATGATTCAAACTAGTATGTGGAAAGTATCAGATTAGTGGATAGGAGCTAGAGAAGAAGAGAGAATGAGGGGGAGTAAGGAGGAGCACTCCTGGGTCCTCATAAAAGAGATAGTGCTTGAGTTAGGCAAGGGGAGATACTTGGGTTGCTGGAGGGATCCCCAGGCTATGTGACCTTATTGTCAATGTGAATAAGAACTTATAGCTATATAGAATATAGACCTAGAAGGATTGATAAAAATCATTGTGCCCCCTCTGCGTCTAATTTTTCAGATAAGGAAACAAGTTAAAGTGTTTTCAGTTTTATAGAGCACTTTTCTCAGTGCTGCTGATGAAAAATGTGATCATGCCCATTTTACAGATGAGAAAATTGAAGCTGGTAGAACTAAACTGTCTGAGTATTACAGAATTTTAGGGTTGGAAGAGACTTTATGGATTATTGTTTTTGTTCTTCAGTTGTTCAGTTCAGTTGCATCTGATTCTATGCGACCCTGGTATAACCTGCCAATAGGATTTTCTTGGCAAAGATATTGGTATGATGTGCTGTTTCCTCTCTGGTGTATCTCAATTTTACAGATGAGGAACTGAGGAAATGGGGTTAAGTGACTTGTCCAGATTACACAATTACTAAGTATCTGAGTATAGAATGGAATTTTGACCTTCCTGATTCCAGATTTGGTGCTTTATCCATTGTCCCACTCAGTTGCCATCTTATGGACCATACTATTCCCCTCCCCCCCAAAAAATAATTTTCTGTACAACATACCCAACAAGTGGGCATGCATCCTTTGCTGTGTACTTCCAAAAAGTAGAACCTACTGTCTCCTTAGTCAGTCCTTTCCACTTTGGAATAGCTCTTTAAAAATAGGAAGCTTTTCTTGACAAGTCTCAACTTACCTCTCTGAAATTTCCACCAACTGCTCTTCGATCTGTCCTTTGAGATCCATCAGAACACTGTGGTATAGTGAGACATAAAACCAAATCAAACAATGAATTTCTAATGGGATGACTTTGGGCAAATTACTCAATCTCATAAAATGAAGGGACTGGGCTACACAATTCCCATTGCTTAAAATATATGCATTGATTTGTATATTTATAATGTTCACACAGCTGACAAAAGTGATTTTTCTAAAGTACAAATTTGGTCAATTTGCTTTCCTACTGTTGGTTCTCTATTGCTAGGATCACATATAAACTCTTCTCTTTGGCACTTAGGACCTTTCCCAGCATGGCACCATCCTACCTTTCCCAGCCTTATTATACCTTACTCCCTTTCATATATTCTTTGGTCTAAGTCAAACTAGCTATGTTATCTGCTTCTCATACATGGAATCCAAGCTCTCCTTTTTTTTTATTACAGCTTTTTATTTACAAAATATATGCATGGGTGATTTTTTAACACTGACCCTTACAAAACCTTCTGTTCCAAATTTTCCCTCCTTCCTCCTACTCCCTCTCCTAGATGGCAGGTAGTCCAATACATGTTAAATATGTTAAAATACACATTAAATCTAATATATGTATGCATATTTATACAGTTATCTTGTTGCACAAGAAAAATCAGATCAAAAAGGAAAAAAAACCTGAGAAAGAAAACAACATGCAAGCAAACAACAACAGAAAGAGTGAAAATGCTATGTTGTGGTCCACACTCAGTTCCCACAGACCTCTCTCTGGGTCCAATCTCTCCTTTTTGTCCCTTTGCATAGTCTACTACTCACAATTGGAATGCTCTCTGTCCTTACCTTCAACTCTTGAAATTGCCTTATTCCCTTTAGGACAAACTCAAACACTGCCTCTTAAGTAAATTCTTCTTGAGCTCCACAACTGTGAGTGTCTTCCCCTCCAACCCCCAACCCCAGATATTATCTTATATATAAAGAGAGATTTATGTGTATGTATAACAATATGTGTATCTTTCTTTGCTGGATGGTGAGCTTCTTTTCTTCCCTTTTGATAAGGTTTCGTAGTGTTTCTGGACAAGCCAGAGAGTTTGGTACCCCAGAAAAATAGCAACAATTTTTGGGGTTTATTTGGAGGCTAAGTGATCGCCCAGGGTCACACAGCCTGTGTCAAATGCCTGAAGCCAAATTTGAACTCAGGCTTCCTGAGTCCAGGGCCAATCCTCCATCTGTTGTGTCACTTAGCTTTCCACTAGTACATTTCTTGAGGCCAGGGGCTGTCAGTTTGTCTTTATTTCCCCAGTGCTTGTCATCATTGTAAATATTTTGATTGCATTTTAAGAGAATTGTTCTATTCACCTAACTCATAATTACTGAGGGCTGAGATTTCTTGATTTAATCAATGAGAGGAATGAACTATCAAAAGCTTTAAACAAACATAGACCTTGGGGGGGAAATGCTAAGTTTAGTTGGGAACCTGAGTATTTGAAAATTCTCCCCTGAAAACTCTCTTTCTCACATCCCTAATCAAAAAAGAATCTTATGAGTTTCCAGAGATCAGAGGGTTTTGATTTCTAAATTCAGGTCTTCATGATATCTATCAAACAGCTACCTGGAGTGCTCTATGTCAGGAACTCAGGAGAGATTAGATATATAGAGGAGAGGTAAGCAAGGGAAAATTCATGAGGGCTCCAGGAAAGAGTAAAAATTTACTTCTAGGAGTTACCCACATGTGATCTAAACTTATGCCCACTTCTCACTGTAGCTGTGGGGACAATGCACTCTCAGTTTGGGTGGTGGGAATAGTTTGTACTATTATTTTACCTTTTTAAAGTTCTCCATTACTAAAAGACAGTTTTGCTGTCTAATTAATATCAAATAATAATTAATGAGGGGACTTACACTGGTGGGGGCACATGAACAATACTATTAGAAGACTATTTCTACTCTAAAACTATTTTAGCTCTAAATTTATGATCCTGTGTAATTAATATCAAGTAATAATGAATGGGGGAGAATCACACTGGTG
>JAJPUD010000302.1:122343-135194 GCA_023553655.1 Myrmecobius fasciatus
TGTAATTAATATCAAGTAATAATGAATGGGGGAGAATCACACTGGTGGGGGCTCATGAACAATACCATTAGAAAACTATTTCCACTCTGAAACTATTTTAGCTCTAATTCTATGATCCTATTATACATTAGCTGTGGAACTGAGGGAAAGTCATTTCAATGGATCAATTAGTCAACAAGCACAATTAGTCAACTATGTCAGCTTACAAGTGTTAGGCATTATGTGAAGCACTGGGGATACAAAAAGAGACAAAAATAGTCCTTTCCCCCAAAGAACTCATATTTTAATGAGAGAGACAATAAACTAGATAAATACAAAATCTGAGAGGGGAAGGCCTAAATAGCTGGAAAGAGAAAAGACAAGAAAAGGCTTCATGTCTCTGGACCTCAGATTCCCTCTCTGTAAAATGACCCTAAAATCTTTCCTAGCTCTAAATCAATGATTTTTTGATCCTCAGGAGCCCATATCCAAATAGCTTGAGCGAGTCTTTCCAGCTTTAATATTCTTCTTCGATGACTAAGTCGCCTAGAGAGAGAGCCTTGTTCTTTCAGTTTATTTGACTTGAGCCCAGAATTGTTGTCCCATTTCAAACATATTACCCTCAGTCACTGATCTTCCCACATTGAACTGGCTCTTTCCTTGGCAATAACCCATTGGGACCTCTTGACTGCACAGGGTGTTATGTCAAAGGACACTGTATTCCATTTCACCAGAAATCTATCTCTTCATTTTTCAGCAGATGTCAGCATCCTGATTCCTTTCCATTTTTTTAAAGCAATTGTCTTTCTACGGCTTCTCAATTGACCCTCTGCCTTTCACTCTTCCTACAGTAACCTTGTAAGAGGCAAATTTAATGAGAAGGCACTGTACTGAGTATTGGGGAATTCTTTCCCATTAAAAACAATTGTACACGAAGCAATTCTGTGATTTACTTTGGCAGGGCTATCGGAGAAAAATCAGTGTTTGTAATCCAGAAAAATCAGGCCATTTATACCACTCCTGGCTGGTGTCCTTTTTCACCAAAGTTGTCATTGGGTCTCCAAGCATACATTCAGATCCCAAATGCTGCTCTGAGTCTCTTTTCTATGGCTGTAGCTTACTCAAAGCAAAGGAAGGAACCAAGAAGGCTAGGCTGAAGAAGGAGATAACCATGGGAAGGGCCACTCTCTGAAAGAGTGGATCCTTTGCTTGTTGCCTACAGGGATGCTGGCCCAGGCCATTGGCTGCTTTGAGAATTCCCGGGCTTCGGGCCTTCAGCTGGGGGGGTGGAAATACACTCGGGGCAAAGGGTTTGGCGATGTGGGTTTTTTTTCTTCCCCCTTGTGGTGTTTGGCTAAGAGAATTCAGATCCTGGCGAAGTCCCTTAGCAGGGCTAAGAAGTGTGTGAGTGAAAAGTAATGGAAAGAAACCTCGGAACACTTTATGACCTTCAAGAAGGTTGGGTTTGGATTCGCTTCCAGAAATGGGTAGGTTTTTTTTTTTTTGGTTACAAATTTTTTTTTCCTTTTAAAGCCAATTGAGAAGAGCCTTCAGGAATTTACATTTAGAATAAGGGGCAAAAGCTTAGACCCCTGATGCCCCCAAATAGACTCTGAATATGACTGTGGGTAGCATATTATCCCCTCTCCCTCTTCCAAGCCAGTTTCTACTTCTCTTCTGACAATTCCAATTCATTCCAACTCACCTTTTTTTTTTTAAATCTTCTACCCTAGCTGTAAGATGACTGAGACTTTGCCCTAAGGTCCTGAATTTAAAAGTATGTTAGCTTTACAGGATGCTACATTTAGAGAATCCTGACAGCACACCCAGTCTTTTGGCAATATAGAAACAGCAGAGCTTAGCACAGAAAGAATGGTTAATATTTAATAAATGGCTCCTCTTCAACCAAGGATGCATTCTATACCATCTACTCTAGGTGTAAACTTTTGGTCTATATTTGTGATGTAGAACCCCTAGTTATAGCATCGATAGCTATGGTTTGTAAAGACTACTGCTAGGTGCCAGTGGTACAAAGAAAAACCTAGTAGTTCCTGCCCAAAGAGCTTACATGTTATTTCAACTTAATTCCTACTATGGGACCAACGGAAAGGAAAGACTTACTCCAATACAGTTTTCAATTTTCCAAGGATCTAGAATTTTGTGAATTGGAACATCTCTTCAATCCACATGGATAGCACCATCTCTGTGACTTAATACATGTCTTTGAAAGCTAAAAATCAAATTCATTGCTCCATGGCCAAGCTAAATAACTGCCAAGGGAGAAGACAAGGACCTAAAAAAAGAATTAATAAAAAAGTGAGTAAGATAATCCATGAAAACTGCTTTAACAAGCATTTCTGAAGTGTCCATTATATACTACATATTGGTGACATAAAAACAAAAATGGAATAATTCCTGTCCTTTAGGAGCTTATACATATTTTTTAAATTCTTCTCTAACCTTTATTGAAATGAAGAAAAGTAATCTTTTTATCAAACTATCTTCCTATATTTCTCCTCCTCTTTATTTATTTATTTTTTGTTTATTAAAGCTTTTAGGAGCTTACATGTTAAAAAATTAGAGAAGGGAGAGGTCATTTTGTCCTGGAGGGGTAGATGAAGATTTCTTGATTTGAATTATCTCTATGAAGACTACAACCATTCCCATATATCTAACCCTCATCTCTTGCTTGAACTCCAGTCCCACATCACCAACTGCTTATTGGACATTTTGAAATGGATGTTCCATTGACATTTAAAATCAACGTCCAGGTTAGCTATAAAAGTAACATGTTGAATTTATTAGATTAAAAAAGCAAAGTTCATATAATAGAGATTTCACAAGTTTTATATATAATCTTTGTCAGTTTTACTTTATATTTAGAAATATTCAGGGTTTGTGTATGTGTGTGTGTGTGTGTGTGTGTGTGTGTGTGTGTGAATTTGAATGAAGTTCTGAAATAAAATAAAAAACACAACACCTTCCAAACAAGTCCTTAGACTAACTTCATTTCTATTGTGACTGAGTTCTGAGACTGGTCTATCAAGGGAATGCTGCCAACACAGAATGCCCGCATTTTACCAAATCTCCCAAATCTCTCTTGTGAACCACATAGAGAACTTTTGATTAGATCTTAAATTCAGACAATCATACTATGGAGAATCCATAGAGGTCATCCAGTCTTTCATTTTTTTTTTTTTACTTATGAGGAAATTTAGATCCAGATAGAGGAACTGGTTTGTTTGAAGCATTAAGGTAGCAGACATTGAAACAGAATTTCAAACTAGGTTACTCTGATACCAATCCCAGTGTTCTCTATATTATGACCTATGTTTTCAGGAAGATTTGGAATTGGTCAAATTAAAAAAAAAATGAATTTTTGTTGTGACCCTGGGCAAGTCACTTAATCCCAATTGCCTCAGCAAAAAACAAACAAACAAAAAACCAAAAAACCTTTTTATTGTGCTTTAACATATGCAAAACATTTTACAAATTTTATCTCATTTGAGTCTCACAATAACCCTGTGGGATATGGGAATTCTTATCCTCATTCTACAGATAAGGAAGCTACAATTAAGAGAGATCATGACTTGCCCATGATTACACAGCTGGTAAGTTTCAGAGAAAGTAACCTGAACTCAGAACTTTCTGAATCCTACTCTAATATTCTATCTAGTATACCCCATTGCTGAATTCAAAGAGTATGGAGGCCCATTTTCAAGTATATCTTGGGTTAGTCTCAAGGATCTGCCCTTGAACCTGTTTTATTTAACATTTTAATCAGTCAATTGTATTAAAACATACATAATCTTTTTGAAATTTGAAAAGGACATAAAATTGGGAAGAACAGTTAACAAATAGGAAGGAAAAAAACAGGATCCAAAAAGATCTAAAGAGGTTTAAATAATGAACCAATTCCAATAAGATAAAATTTCGGGGGATGTATGCAAATTCTTGTACATTTTGATTCAAAAATCAACTGGACAAATAAAGAAAGAGTGAAGATAGCTGAGATATGGCTAGACAAGAGATAATATATAAAAAAGAATGAGTATCACATGATAATCCCTAAATAATCAAGCATAGTAGTCCAAGGGAAAAAGTCCTATTTCTGCTCTACTCTTCCCTGCTAAAAGTAGGTCTGGAGTATTGTATTTACTCTGAGTTATCTAGAGTTGGAAGAAAAATTGGAATCCCATAAAAATACTATTTTACAGATGGCATTCTTTTTACAGACAAAGAAACTGAAGCTAAAGGAGGTAAGTGAAGTCCAACTAGGGAGAGACTATTCACCTATTTTCCTTCTGTTTTATTTTTTGGACTGTTTAATGGAATTCAAAGATCATCAGATTAAGGAAAAAAAACATTAAACATAGAATTGAAATAATAGACATTGATAAATCAGAGTATATCCAGAGTTCAGGAATCAAGAGGGTAGAGAGGCTAGAAATCAACTATTATGAGGAACAGAAATCTTTAACCTAAAAAAAGAGAGGAATCAGAGGGTATATGATAGGATTGTCATACAGAAGAGTAATGGGCTTTTTTTTTTTTTGGCTTGACCCCAGGGGAGTATAACTAGAAGAAGCTGATAGGAATAATAAGCAGATTCAGTTTTAAGAAGGAAGAATCACTTTTCCCCTAAAGTCCTTCACCAATGATTCAATTTGGTATGGAGGTGAATCAAGGCTCTCTTGAAGGTGACACCATTATATGAAAGCTTGCTTCCTTCAGTTGTTTGAAGGATTCCAAATAGGCCCAAGGATGGACTGTTGCTACTAAATCAGAACTAAACAAGCTTTTTATAGAAATGGTTGACTATTAGGGAATGGAGTTTTTGGACACTATCAAACCACATAAAATAATAAAACAGTATATTTGTATATACTTTTGCACACACATGCACATTTTAAAATCCAGCTCCTGGGTAGTATTTTTTTTAACATTTCAAGTGATCACTGAGGTACCTAGGTAGTATAGTAGATAGAGTACTGAGCTTGGAATCAGGAAGATATCTTCCTGAGTTCAAATCTGTCCTCAGAGACTTACTAGCTGTGTGATTCTGGGAAAGTTACTTAATCCTGTTTGCCTCAGTTTGCCTCAGTTTCCTCACTTGTAAAATGAGCTGGAGAAGGAAATGGCAAAACATTCCAGTATCTTGACAAGATAACTGTGCAAGGAAACATAAAGAGGAAAATATGACTTAAATGACTGACAGCTACAACAAGGGTAACAAGGGAAATTTAAGAAGGCAGAATAATACAATCTTAGACTGTCTACACATAATAATTTTACCATTATTTTTCTTAATACTAAGAGGTAACATTTCTATTGCACTTTAAGATTTATAAAATACTTTATATATGTTGTTTCATTTGGTTCTCACAATAGCCCAGGGAGGAAGGTGCTATTATTATTTTTGTTTTACAGATGAGGAAAATGAGGTCTATGAACTGAAATGCACAACACCAGGACAACAATTTATACAATAAGAACTTTGTAAAGATAAACAACTTTGAAAAATGTAAAACTTCTGATTGATGCAATAATCAATCATAATTCCAGAGGACCAAAGATAAAGATCCTCTTCACCTTTTCATAGAGAAGTAGTGGACTTGAGGCAGCTAGGTAATAGAATTTTTTTAAATCTGTGAATGAACTTAAGGCAAAGTGCCTTAGCCTTTATTTTTAGTAATATTTTATTTTCCCTCAATTACATGTCAAGACACTTTTTTAACATTTTTTGGCAAGATTTTAAGTTCCATTTTTTGTCCTTTCTTCCCTCTTCCTAAAATGGTAGTCCATTTGGTATGTTATATCTGTGCTATTATGTAAAGCATTTCCATTTGGCTCATGGTTATGAAAGAAAAAACAGATAAAAAGGAAAAAAAGCACACAAAAAAGAATAAAGTAAGAAAAAATATTGTTCTATCTGCAGTTAGAGTCCATTAATTCTTCATCTGGTTATGGATAGCATTTTCCTTTATGAGGCCTTTGTACTTGTCTTGGATCATTGCATTGTATTGCTAAGAAGAACTGAATCATTCATAGTTGATCATCATACAATGTTACTGATACTGTGTACAATGTTTTCCTGGTTCTGCTCATTTCATTAGCATCAGTTCATACAAGTCTTTACAGGTTTTTTGTGAAATCCACCTGCTTACATTCATATACTACAGCTTATTCAGCCATTCTGCAATTAATAGACAGCCCCTCAATTTCCAATATTTTGCCATCACAAACAAGGTTGCTATAAATATTTTTGCACATGTAGATCCTTCTTCCTCCCCTTTTTAAATGATCTTTTTGGGATATAGACCTAATAGTGGTATTACTGGATTAAAAGATATGTACAGTTTGGTTGCCCTTTGCACTTTATTCCAAATTTCTCTCCCCAGTGGTTGAATCAGTTCACAACTCCACCAACAATGTATTAGTGGAGTAATTTTCCCACATTCTTTCCAACATTTATCATTTTCCTTTTTTGTCATATTAACCAATCTGATAGATGTGAGGCAGTACCTCAGAATTGTTTTAATTTGCATTTTTCCAATCAAAAATGATTTAGAACATTTCTTCATATGACTATAAATAACTTTGATTTCTTCTTACGAAAACTGACTGTTCATATTCTTTGACCATTTGTCACTTGGGGAATGGCTTATATTCTTTTATTTTTATTTTTTATTAAAGCTTTTTATTTGCAAAACATATGCATGGGTAATTTTTCGACATTGACCCTTGCAAAACATTCTGTTCCAAATTTTTCCCTCCTTCCCCCCACCCACTCCCCCAGATGGCAGGTAGTCCAATACATGTTAAATATGTTGAAATATATATTAAATCCAACATATGTATACATATTTATATAGTTATCTTGCTGCACAACAAAAATCATATGAAGGAGAGAAAAAAAATGAGAGAAAACAAAATGCAAGCAAACAACAACAGAGAGAGTGAGAATGTTATGTTGTGGAACACAAAGTTCTCACAGGCCTGTCTCTGGACATAAATGGCTCTTTTCATCACCAAACAACTGGAATTGCTTTGAATTATCTCATTGTTGGAAAGAGCCACATCCATCAGAAGTGATCATTGTATAATCTTCTTTTTGCCATTTATAATGATCTCCTGGTTCTGCTGATTTCAGTCAGCATCAGTTCATGCAAGTCTCTCCAGGCCTCTCTGAAATCATCCTGCTGGTCATTTCTTATAGAACAATAATATTCCATCACATTCATATACCATAATTTATTCAGCCACTCTCCAATTGATGGGCATCCATTCAGTTTCCAGTTTCTAGCCACTACAGAAAGGGCTGCCACAAACATTCTTGCACATCTGGGGTCCTTTCCTTCCTTTATGATTTCTTTGAGATATAATGGCTTATATTCTTATACAATCGACTCATTTCTCTATGTATCTGACAAAGGAGGCCTTTATCAGAGATACTTGCTGTAAAGATTGTTTCTCAGCTTTCTGCTTTCCTCCTAATCTTGCTTGCATTGGTTTTGTTTGTGTAAAAGCTTTATCATAATTGTGGAAATATGTATAGGAGGAATATACATGTTTAGTATACTGGATTACTTGCTGTCTAGGGGAGAGGATGGGGACAAGGGAAGGAAAAAAAATTGGAATACAAGGTTTTGCAAAGGTGAATGTTGAAAATTATCTCTGTATATGTTTTGAAAATAAAAAGCTTTAATAAAAAAAGCTTTTGTCATATTTTATTTTTACATGTTTTACATTTATTTTACATTTTGTAAGGCTATCTATCTAACTTTTGTTTGGTTATGAGCCTGTAACTCATTTAACTTCTTTAAAAATTTAGATGCTATCATATGTAATGGAGTCAAACTAGAACCATTCCCAATAAGATCAGGAGTGAAACAAGGCTGCCCACTGTCACCATTATTATTTAATATTGTCTTAGAAATGTTAGCTTTGGCAGTAAGAGAAGAAAAAGAGATTAAAGGAATTAGAGTAGGTAATGAGGAAACCAAATTATCACTCTTTGCAGATGACATGATGATATACGTAGAGAACCCTAAAGACTCAACTAAAAAACTACTAGAAACAATTCACAACTTTAGCAAAGTTGCAGGATACAAAATAAATCCACATAAATCATCAGCATTTTTATATATTACCAATAAAGTTCAGCAGCAAGAGATACAAAAAGAAATTCCATTCAAAATAACTGTTGATAGTATAAAATATTTGGGAATTTATCTGCCAAGGGATAGTCAGGAACTATATGAACTAAACTACAAAACACTTTCCACACAAATCAAATCAGACCTAGTCAATTGGAAAAACTTAAAATGCTCATGGGTAGGACGAGCGAATATAATAAAAATGACAATACTACCCAAACTAATTTACTTATTTAGTGCATACCAATCAAACTCCCAAGAAATTATCTTACAGATCTAGAAAAAATAGTAGCAAAGTTCATTTGGAAAAATAAAAGGTCAAGAATTTCAAGGGGATTAATGAAAAAAAAGGCTGATGATGGTGGACTTGCTGTACCAGATCTAAAACTATATTATAAAGCAGCGGTCATCAAAACCATTTGGTACTGGCTAAGAAATAGAGTAGTCAATCAGTGGAATAGGATAGAATCACAAGACAAACTAGGCAATAACTATAGCAATTTGGTTTTTGATAAACCCAAAGACCCCAGCTTTTGGGATAAGTATTCACTATTTGACAAAAACTGCTGGGAAAACTGGAAACTAGTGTGGAAGAAATTAGGGCTTGACCTACATCTAACACCACATACCAAGATAAGATCTAAATGGATTCATGATCTGGATATAAAGAGTGATACTATAAGTAAATTAGAGGAATGTAATATAGTTTACCTCTCAGACCTATGGAGATGGAATAAATTTATGTCCAAAGAAGAACTGGAACTCTTAATTGAAAACCAGATAGATAACTTTGACTATATTAAGTTAAAAAGTTTTTGTACAAACAAAATCAATGCAGACAAGATTAGGAGGGAAGCAATAAATTGGGAAATCATCTTTACATTTAAAGGTTCTGATAAAGGTCTCATCTCTAAAATATATAGAGAATTGTCTCATATTTATAAAAATTCAAGCTATTCTCCAATCAATAAATGGTCAAAGGATATGAACAGACAATTTTCAGAGGATGAAATTAAAACTATTTATAGTCATATGAAAAGGTGCTCCAAATCACTATTGATCAGAGAAATGCAAATCAAGACAACCCTGAGGTACCACTTCACACCTGTCAGATTGGCTAAAATGACAGGAAAAGTTAATGATGAATGTTGGAGGGGATGTGGGAGGGCTGGGACACTGATGCATTGTTGGTGGAGCTGTGAACGGATACAGCCATTCTGGAGAACAATTTGGAGCTATGCTCAAAAAGTTATCAAACTGTGCATACCCTTTGACCCAGCAGCATTTCTATTGGGCTTATATCCCAAAGAAATCATAAAGGAAGGAAAAGGCCCCACATGTGCAAGAATGTTTGTGGCAGCCCTTTTTGTAGGGGCTAGAAACTGGAAATTGAATAGATGTCCTTCAATTGGAGAATGGCTGAATAAATTATGGTATATGAATATTATGGAATATTATTGTTCTGTAAGAAATGACCAGCAAGATGATTTCAGAGAGGCCTGGAGAGACTTACATGAACTGATGCTGAGTGAAATGAGCAGAACTAGGAGATCATTATACACGGCAACAACAGTACTATATGACGATCAATTCTGATGGACATGGCTCTCTTCAACAATGAAATGTTTCAAACCACCTCCAATTGTTCACTGAAGAAAGCCATATACACCCAGAGAGAGGGATGTGAAATGTGGACCACAACATAACATTCTCATACTCCTTGACTGATGTTTGCTTACATTGTGTTTTCTTTATCTGATATATCGTTTGTGTAGATAAGATTTTTCTTGCACAACAATGATAAGTTTGGAAATATGTATACATATATTCGATTTGCCAATATTTTAACATAATTAACATGTAGTGGATATCCTGCCATCTAGGGGAGGGGTGGGGAGTCGGGGGGGAAAATTTGTAACGGAAAGCTATGTAAGGGTTATTGTTGAAGAATTACCCCCATATATGTTATGCAAATAAAATAAAAAAAGAATATTATTAAAAAAACAAAACCATTAAATTATCACAAATTATTTAAAAAAATTTAGATGCTATAACACTTGGTGTATTTATGTTTAGTATAATATTACTTCATTGTCTATGGTAAATTTCCTTAAATTGTAGGTTGCATCCCCAAGTAAGGTCTTATACCTGAATGTGGGGATCATGAAATTATGATTTATTGTCAATCAATGTTTGATTTGTATAACTATTTTAAATACCTGCATTGGGCTAAAAGATTATTTTATCTCAACTTTTTGCTGGTTCTGCTATTTTAGGGTTTGTTTTGGGGACTGTATTTTAAGGTTGTTTGGAGGTGGATATGGCAGACTTATGGCAATTTACTGCTTACTTCTCCATTTTGGCTCCTAGAAGTTAGGTGATACAGGTAATAGAGTACCTGGTCTTGAATCAAGAAGTTGTTTTTCAGTCACATCTGACTCATCATGACTCCATTTGGAGTTTTCTCAGCAAAGATACTGAAATGGTTTGCTATTTTCTTTTCTAAATTATTTTATAGATGAGGAAACTGAGGCAAACAAGGTTAAGTGACGTGCCCAGAGTCACATACCTAGTAAGTGACTCTAGGCCATATTTGAGCTCAGGTCCTTTTCACTCTAGGCTTGTCACTCAATCCATTGTGCTACCTGGCTTGCAAGAAGACCTGAGTTTCAATCCAGCAGCTTCAGACAAACTAATTCTGTCTGCCTTAGTTTCTTCATCTGTAAAATAGAGATAATAACACCTACTTCCCAAGGTTGTTGTAAGAATAAAATACTTTTAAACAGTTTTGTTAACTTTAAAATGTTTATAAATTCCAGCTGTTATTATTATAAGTTATAGATTGAAACAAATTTTTGGAGATGGTAAATACAAGATTAATTTTTTCCTGAAGTTTGTTATGGTATTCTCAAGGGGACGCAGAGATGAGGAGAGAAAATAGTTTTTTATTAAAAATGATAGCTTTTGTTAACAAAATCAATTTTTGTTAATTGAACAAAAGAAAAGAAAAGAAAAACTAAAATAGAGAAGTTAGTTGACATGCTGATGGTCAAATAATTAGTAAATATTGTTGTTCAGTTGTATCCAACTCTTCATGACCCCATTTTGAGGTTTTCTTGGCATAAATACTAAAAGGGTTTGCCATTTCCTGCTTCAGTTCAGTTTACAGATGTGGAATTAAGGCCAACAGGGTTAAGTGACTCTCCCAGGGTCACACAGCTATTAAGTGTCTGAAGCCAGATTTAAATTCATGAAGATGAATAGTCCTGATCCCAACCCAGTGTTCTATCCATTGCACCCCCTAGTTGACCATTTAACTCATTTTTTCTTTTAATGTGGAATATCTGCTCAGTGAGTTGACATACTGCTAGAAAAAATTGACACAAATCCATATCAACAATTTCCCAATGCAGCCAGAAGATATAAAGAGTTTGGAGCTTAATGGGAAGGAAGTTTGCAGGTTCTCCTCTGAGAGACCAATAAAACTCTTGGCAGGGTTGGCTTTCTCATAGTCCCCTAAGTAAACCATAAAGGCACCATAATGAGGCACCTGGCAATCTCTCCTAATAGTACTCACAATGAGTAAGCAAACTGATTACCATGAAGATAATTGCAGCTTATGGGCCAACATCTGTTGTGAAGAAATTCTAAGAACTTGACAAGCTCCTCCAAAGTCAACATATTCCTCAATGCTTGGTGATTTCCATGCAAAAGTGGGTGCCCTGGAAGTGGGGGGAGAGAGATGGCTTAGGCCTACAGGCTTGTATCAATTCCCCATCAATTCTGGTAGCCAGACTTAGAGAACTTCGATTATTTTTCTCCCAGTGTCTATTTTTGTCTTCTAATCTTAGCTCTATTGATTTTTGTCTATGTAAAAGGTTTAAAATGTATATAGTTGAAATGATCTATTTTTTGTTGTTATTGTCATCCCCTTTCTAATGTGTCTGGTTATAAATTCTAATCCTATCTGGCTGGGACATACAGTTTTCCATTTTTTCTCTCTTAGTGTGTGTGTGTGTGTGTGTGTGTGTGTGTGTGTGTCTTTTCAGAGACACACAGAGAGAGACAGAGAGATATGTGGATAAGGGAGACAGAGATGTGGATAAGGAAGAGAGAGAATGAGAGAGAGGGAGGGGGGAAAGAGGGAGAGAGAGAAAAAAAGGGAGGGAAGGAAGGAAGAAGAGAGAGATGTGGATAGAGATAAAGACTGGACATATGATTTCATTGTTCTAGATAGCTGCTGAGGGAGAAGTCTGCCTCCTCCCTCTTTCCCTCCTTCTCTCCTTCCTTCCTTCCTACCTTTCTTTCTTCCTTCCTCCCTTTCTTCTTTCTTTCCTTCCTCCCTCCCTCCTTTCTTTCCTCCTTTTCTCCCTTTCTTCCTTCCTCCTATCCTCCCTCCCTCACTTCCTTCCTTCCTTCCTTCCTCCCTCCCTTCCTTTCTCCCTCTCTTCCTTCCTCCTTCCTCCTTCCTCCCTTCCTTCCTTCCTCCTTCCTTCCTTCCTCCTTCCTTCCTTCCTTCCTTCCTTCCTCCTTCCTTCCTTCCTTCCTTCCTTCCTTCCTTCCTTCCTTCCTTCCTTCCTTCCTTCCTCCTTCCTTCCTTCCTCCTTTCCTTCCTTCCTTCCTTCCTTCCTTCCTCCTTCCTTCCTTCCTTCCTTCCTTCCTCCTTCCTTCCTTCCTTCCTTCCTTCCTTCCTTCCTTCCTTCCTTCCCTCCT
>JAJPUD010000302.1:135294-147664 GCA_023553655.1 Myrmecobius fasciatus
CTTCCTTCCTTCCTTCCTTCCTTCCTTCCTTCCTTCCTTCCTTCCCTTCCTTCCCTTCCTTCCTTCCTTCCCTTCCTTCCTTCCTTCCCTTCCTTCCTTCCTTCCCTTCCTTCCTTCCTTCCTTCCCTTCCTTCCTTCCTTCCTTCCTTCCCTTCCTTCCCTTCCTTCCCTCCTTCCTTCCTTCCCTTCCTTTCTTCTTTCCTTCCTCTACCTGTCTGTACATCTCATCATTCCTTGGAGCTGCTTCTTCCTTAAAGGGCCTAGCTCCTACCTGTATGGAAACAGTTACACATATATTTCTTTTAGTTCCCAGAGTTCGTTGGTCCTTCATTCTCTTTTCCATTGCTTTCTTCCATCTTCCAACTTCCCCAAGCAGGTCAAGATTATCCCTTGACTCTTCAAATCCTTTTCTTCTTTGTTTCTACCTTGAATCAACCAACCAATCAATAAGCATTTCTCAAGCACCTACTATGTGCCAGGTACTGTGTATATAGTAGTTGTATAAAGACAAAAATGAATCAATCCCTGACTTCAAGAAGCTTACTTTCTATTAGAAGAATTTACATCCATTAACATATTTCTTTCAAATCACTTTCTGTTCATCCTTAATGAGTCAAGATACATTTTTTTTTATAGTTCTTTGTCCTTTTTTAGGGCCAAATCAATCTATGTTTTATATATACACATCTGTTAGTTTTAAGTGACTGAACATACCGGAGTATTTAGGCGAGACATACTGGACTCTTTGTAGGTCTCTGACCTCTGTGGGTCCCCTTGACCACCATACTTGCTATAGAGAATTTCTCAGTTTTTTTGTTAGACTTGTGGGCAATTCTTGTGGCTTATTGCTTTGCTGCTACTGAACTTCAGCCTTCAAGAGGTGGAGAATAGGGAATTAGGGAACAAACTGCAATGGTTTCTGAGCAAGACAGTTCTTCCCACTTTTTTCTTGAATAGCTTGTTCAGCTGCCTTTAGCTGGTAATTAGGATCTTCCTGCAAAATCCTCAACATAAACAAACTATTTAGCATTGCCTGCTGTCAGGGCCTCTTGGTTAGATTAAAAATGTTGACCCCCCCCAACTCTTTTTAAAATTTGCATTTTGACTTGCTATTTTTTGGTTTTAGATGTGCCATACATACATATGTTTATATTTATATATGTATGTATATATATATCTGTATGTATATCTTCCATTTATTTGTCTATGTGTCTTTGTGTCTACCTATTTTCTTCATTTATCTGTCTGCCTACCTCGCTGTCTATCTATTTATCTTTCTGTCTGTATGTCTCTCTTCCATCTATCTATCTGTCTGTCTATCTCTTCCATTTATCTATTTATCTATCTTACCTGTCTGTCTGCCTGCTTATCTATCTGCCTGCTTTTCTGTCTGTCTTTTCCATCTATCTGTCTGTCTGTCTTTTTGTTTGTCATCTGTTTGTCTGTCTGCATATCCCATTTGTCTATCTCTCTCTTTGTCTTTTTATTCTGTCTATGCATCCATATATCTATCTGTCTATCTCCTCCATCTATCTATCTATCTATCTATCTATCTATCTATCTATCTATCTATCTATTGTCTGTCTAGCTATCTGTCTGTTTGTCTATCTCTTCCACCTATCTATCTCTATCAGTCTAATCTATCTATCTGTCTATCTCTTCCACCTATCTGCCTCTGTTTATTTCTTCTATCTGTCTGTCTATTTATCTATCAGTCTGTCTCTGTCTATTTATGTCTGTCTCTCTATTTCCTTGATTTCTCTCTCTCCCTCTCCTTCCCCCATCTTCTCTCTCCTGTCTCCTTTCCTTAGAGATCCATTCTTTGCAACAAAGAATAAAAATTAAATAAAAAGCAGTTCAATAAAATTTATCAACATCAATTGTGTCACAGTTTTTTAGGATGCTACATCCCATAGTCTTCTGCCGGCTCAAAGAAGGGAAGAAAATCATAACTCTTTTTAACCTCTTCTCTCCCTTTCCCACTTCAGATCTTTGGATGTTCTTTCCATCTTGCCACTGCCTACTGGTTAGAAGAATATAAATTTAATATGAGCTTATATTGTGCTTTAGTATATCAAAAAAAGCTAAATGTGATCTCAGACTTTATTAGGACAGAATTATGGAGGTAAGAGTCCTAGTGAATTCTACTCTAGTCAGAATATAATTCGAATACTGCATTCAGGTCTGGATGTTTTAGGAAAGGCACTGACAATTTGGGATGCATCCAATATGAAGGTGACTGAATTAAGGGAGGAACAAGAGACTATGCCATATAAGGATCAATTAAGGCAATCAAAATGGTTAGCCTGGAAGACTGGAAAACTTAAGGAAGGCATGATGGCTGACTTAAGTCTTTGAAGAGGGATTTATATAAGAAATGTGAGACAGCATAGTGGAAATATCTGGGTTTGAACCTCACCTTTGAAACTTTCTAGCTATGTGATCATTGGGCTGCACTTTCCTCATGTGAACTTATGTGTAATTTGTCCTTGTAACATTATGGCTAAGATTTATCTCTCTGTGTGTGACATCTCCCTTGACTAGACTTTGAGCTTCATGGGAGAGTAATGGTTTATACCAACTTACTGTCTACTTCATTGTGATATGCCTTTGACAAATGCTTTCTGAATTGAACTGAAGCAATTTGAATTGAAGCTCAATTTTTATATTTATTTTCATGTTTCATAGAGGGAAGTTATTTAACCTCCTTAGGACTCAGTTTACACATCTATAGAAGATGAGATTGGGTTAGATGACCTTCCAACTCAAGATCTATGATTTCTAAATAAAATCAAATTGAATTGGCTCAATGCTATAGTCCCTCTGCATGTCTTGCCTACAAGTAGCCCAGTAATCATGACATTCTACAGAATCTCAAAGGACCCAAAGAGCCCCAAAAGGAGAGAACTGTTCAGCCACAATAATTTTTTAATCACTTACTGCAGGCCAGACATTATGCTGAGTACTAGGAAAACAAAAGAAGGCCAAAAAATTATTAAATTTCATTTGTGCCTTAGGAATGTGGGTTGAATGCTTGGAGGCCAGAAAGAATAGGGAAGTAATTATTTGATATTATGCTCCTTAAAAGCAAGTATTGGCTTTTGCCTCCTTTTGTATCCCCAGTGCTTAGTTCTACCCCCTCCCCACCTCCTCCACTCTCTGATCTGCGATTCAGAATTGGGCCAGGACCAAAAAAATTGGATCTCAATATCTGGATAAGATATTACCAATACCAATATTGGTAAGCTGGGACTTACCAATGGGCATGGATATTGTTGAATGCAAAGGAGAACATCAGGTAAGTTTATAACTTTCCTCCCTTGAAATTCACCATCCTTGCTCAATTCAACTCAATTCGGCAAATCTATGTTTGATGTTTTGGGAAAAACCAGGAATGATTCTTATACTCCTGGAACATGTAATCCAGTGACACAGGGGGCTTGACAATGATGTATAATAATAATGATGTAGCAGGACCATGTGGAATGATATTGTTACTATTAATGCCACCATTACCACCATTATCACCACCACCATCATCACCACTACTATGTTAAGGTTTATAAGGTTAGCTAGGTGGTACAGTGGATAGAGCACTGGGCAGAATTCAGGAAGACCAGAGTTCAAATTCAGCCTCAAGACACTTTGTAGTTCTATGACCCGAAGCAAGTCACTTAATCCTATTTATCTCAGTTTTCTTATCCACAAAATGAGTTAGAGAAGGAGATGGTGAATTCTCCCAGTATCTTTACTAAGAAAATCCCAAATAATTCTCCCAGTATCTTTACCAAGAAAATCCCAAATAGGGTCACAGAGGCTCAGGCACAACTAAACAACTGAATAACAAAAATAACAGGGAATTATAATATGTATTTTATCTGATCCTTGCAACTTTGGGGTTAGGTCCTAATATTATACTCCACTTTTTCATTCCAAGTCTAATGCTCCTCCCAAATAATGGTAGTGCAAAGTAAAATTGTTGTACAATTCTAGGCTATGAATAGTTTAAAGAAAGATAATTTCTGAATGGAGGAATCAGGACTGGCTTCATGGAAGAGATGGCATTAAGTACATTATGATGTTCAGTTCTGGGTACCATCCTGACCAACATATGTCCAAGTGATGGAAACCATAATGGTGAGAGGTTTGGAGACCATGGTATTGCAAGAAATTGGGAATTTCTTTTTCTTTTTTGGGTGGAAGGAAGAGAGGGTTAGACTAGAGTAAGAAACTAGGGCTTTTCCCTGCCTTCAAGGAGCTAACATTTTCCTAGGATGGAGGTACATAACTATTCACTTAGTATCTATTAAGTACCTACCATGTGCCAGTCACTGAATGAGATAGTGTGATTACAAGAAAGAAGCAGTTCTTTCTTTAGTTGTACATTTTTGGGGGAGGATAGAATAAGCATACATAAATAGCTATATGATGATTTAAAAAGGGAATACAGACCAACAACTGGTTGGTGGTAGGGACTAGATAAGACTTCATGGATTATTAGACCTCTGAAGTTTCTTCAAACCTTGAGATTTTGTGATCAAGCCCCTTCTTTTTTCTTTTTGAGATTTCATTTTAATAGTATATTATTTTTCCAATTACATGTAAAGATGGTTTTCAACATCAATTTTTGCAAGATTTTTAGTTCCAAATTTTTTTCTTCCTCTCTCTCTTACTTTCCCCCTTCCCACAATTGCAAGCCATTTGATAAAAGTTATATGTGTACATACATTTTAACATATTTCCATATGAATCTTGTTGGAAAAGAAAAATCAGAACAAAGGGAGAAAACCATGAGAAAGAAAAAAACACAAAGTAAAAGACAAAAAAGGTGAAAATAGTATTTTTCCATCTGCATTAAATCTCCATAATTCTGTCTCTGAATACAGATGGCATTTCCCCTCCAAAGCTTATTGGAATTGCCTTGGATCACTGAGTTGCTGAGAAAAACTATTATAGTTGATGATCACATAATCTTGCTGTTGCTCTTTAGAATATTTTCCTAGTTCTTCTTACTTCACTCAGCATTCAGTTCATGTAAGTCTTTTCCAGGATTTTCTGAAATCAGCCTACTCATCATTTCTTATAAGAATAATAATATTTCATTAATTCATATACCATAATTTATTGTCATTCCGCAATTTATGGGTATGAACTCATTTTCCAATTCTTGCCACCACAAAAAAAGAGCTGCTACAAATGTTTTCACATGTAAGTTCTTTCCTCTCTTTTCTGATCTCTTTGGGATACAGACTCAATAATGGCACTGCTGGATCAAAGAGTATACAGTTTGATAGCCCTTTGGGTATAGTTCCATATTGTCAAGCTTTTTCTTGAAGGATGATAAGGAAGCAGTGGGTGGGTGTTTGGAATGGGAAGAGATGTTGATTTATATTGAATAAATAGTGTGAATAAAGGCAAGTGGTAGGAAAGTGAATAAGCTTGTAAGATCATAGGTTTAGAACTGGAAAAGACCTCAGATTAAATCTATAGTCCTCCATATGTTATAGATGAGAAAATGGAGACCCAGCAAAATGGCATGACTGAGGTCACAAGGATATTACGCGGTTGATTAAGGACTCAAACCTAGGTGGTTTGATTTCAAAATAATACTTGGTTGGTATTTTACTTTGCAAGAGGGACATTTCCTGCTCTCTTTCTATTCTATCTTTTCCAGTAGCTAGATGGCGCTGCAGTGGATACCAGGTCTGGAATCAGGAAGACTCATCTTCATGAGTTCAAATCTGACCTCAGACATGTACTAGTTGTGTGATCCTGGGAGAGTCCCTGTTTGCCTCAGTTCCTTATAAAATATTAAGGGAATGTTAAACCACTCTAGTATCTTTCCTAAGAAGACCCAAATAGGGTCCTAGAAAATTAGACATGACTGAAATGACTAATTGAGAACTATCTATCTATCTATCTATCTATCTATCTATCTATCTATCTATCTATCTATCATCTATGTATTTATCTGTCTTTCTATATATCTATACATCTATCTACCTAAATATCTATCTATCCATCCATCCACCCATCTATCCTGACCTCCAGTATTGTACCACAGATTGCCTTTCCAATGTCTGGATGTTCCTTAGGCATCTCAGACTCGACTCTGAACTCATTATCTTTCTTCTCAAACTTCTCCATCTTTCAAACTTTTCTCTTGCTGTCAAGTATCCACATCTTCCCAATCATTCAGACTCATAAACCTGTTGTTATCTTCAATTCTCACTCATACTTACTATATTTATCCAATCTGTTGCCAAGTGTTGTCATTTCTAACTTTAAAACATCTCTCTACTCTGCACTTTACTCATATACTCATCACTCTGGTGTGGACCCTCATTGCTTCATGCCTGGATCTCTCTCCCTCATCTCTCTTTCTACTTCAATCCATCCTCCAAATTCAACCAAATTCAAGTGATTGTGCACTCAGGACAGAGCATGTCACTTCCATGCTCAATAAACTCTAACAGCTCCCTATCACTTCTAAACTAGACTATAAAATCTTGTGTATGTCATTTAAGTGTTCATAACCTTCATAGCCTGTTCCTTCCCATCTTTCCAATCCTCTGACAATTTGCTCCCTTTAACATACTCTTAAGATCCAGCCGTATTGACCTTCCTCACAACACTCAACTTTCTATTGCCATGCCTTTGTATTTGCTCTCCTTCATTCCCCTTTCTCTCTTGGTTTCTCTGGCTTCCTTCAAACAATTCAAATCCTATCTTTTGCAAGCAAATTTTCCAGGATCCTTTTTCTCCTTCCCACCTCCCCCAAATGCTAGCACCTTTACTCTGAGATGATAGCTGTAATTTAGTTCCTTTCATTTCCTTTCATACATTAGAATGTGAGATCCTTGAGGGAGGGGAACACATTTGTTTTTTGCCTTTGTACTTAGCACAGTTAAGTATCATCAATGTTTGTTGACTGACTGACTTGACCCTAAATTCAGGACTTATTGGGCATGTCACTGTCTCTTAGGGCTACAAATACACACAGTTGTCTGAAACTTTTTGGAAAAACCAAAAAGCAAAGATTTCCTGATTTCTTGGTCCTTTGTGTATGACTACATGAAAAATTGACAGACCACAATTAAAGAAAACCACTTACACTAAATAATTAGCTGAATTTATAAGACAATAGACTTGGGTATGGCCATGGTGAAGAGACAAAAAAGGGGCTAACACTTCTCACACTTCTCTTTGGGGAAAGCCCAGAGAATTGTGGAATTACCTAGAGTTGAAGTCTTTTATCTTTTTTTTTTATTTGATCTCAAGCCAAGCAACTACTTTAGAATAATTTAATATTCTCTGAGGAGTCAATAACTAGCCTTGCAATGTGAGTGTTAAAGGCCCTCACAATTTTGATGAGATCATTAATAATATCTCTTGTCAGTGACTTAATTCCAGTTAATAACTTCCTTGTGACTTTCATCAACTAGATTTTCCTGAGGGATATTAATTTCCAAAGGTTTATGGATGTCATTCAATTGTTTGCCAGGGACCAGAAATAGCTTCTGTGCTGTGGCGTGTTTTGAGGTTTTGCCGTTATTTCTAAGAAAAAGGCGATAATTGTGCAAACCCAACGACTCATCTGTATTTGGCACCAGGTTTTTAACCTAACAACCGGAGAAATATTTTCGAAAAAGAAGGGCTTCGTGTAATTTTCAAGATAATCCCATGCCAACACTAACTCTTCTAAAACGGCAGCCTGTTATTTTACAAGTTATATAAGTCAAATCGGAGAGAAAAATACTTTTACCGGTGCTTTTTGAGAACAGCCATTTCTTAGAATTTTCCTGACTAATGGGGAATCACGTCAGTCGGCTCATTTCTCATATTCTTCAGCTCCCACCACAGAACCCATCCAAACCATTTCCCACTGTGGGGCCAACGAGAGTCTCAGAAAGGAACTGAGACTTCTCTTTGTGTTGGGTGGTAGGGGTGGCAAAGGAGAGAGTGCTCAAGATGGCAGAACACAAAGTGGGACCCCAAATCTTTCAAGGAGATGCTGGAAGGAATGTTCCTGTACTCACTTCATATTGTGGAACATATGGAATTTTTGACATTAAAGTATTGGAACAGGCTGAAAATATAAGTAGGTCCAAGAAGAAATGAGCTAATTTAATGAATGGAGACAAAAAGGGTTACGGAGGGTAAAACTAAGAAGGAGAAAATGCATTGGCTCTGTATTCAGATCTGGGTTCAGATTCTACCTTGATTCTTAGCTGTATCCTAGTGGACAGATCACTTAACTTCCTGGACTTCAGTTTTCTCATCTGTAAAGTGTGGATGTTAGATCAAATGGCCTCTGAAATCTTTCCTGGCTTTAAATCTATGCTCTAGTTAATCAGTATTTATTAAGTACCTACTATATGCATTAGAAAGGCAGATTTTCATTGTGATATAGGATTTGGTACCTGAAAGACCTGCAAGCCCCACCTCTGGTCAAGACCTTGGGTGCATTATTTAACTTTCCTGGGGTTGGATTAGAAAGCCTTGGATAAGATCTCTTCTAGTTCTCAATTTATAATCTCATGAGACCACTCTTTTTTAAAAAAAATGCATTTATTTACTCAAAACTTAAATAAAAAATTAAATAGAAATATTTAGAACTAAATTAATAAAGAATAAAGAATAAAATGAAATAGAAACAAAAATTAAATAGAAAAAGAAAAAATTGTCATATGCACAGCAGAACAAAGAGAGGATTCAAAATGGGTAACAACAAATTTCCATTTCAAAAAAAGCATATAAAATAGTAGAAGAGATTACATTCAGAACTGTCAGTCTTTTCTTTGCTTCCTTGAAAGTTTTCTTTTATTCTCTATTATGCACTTTTTAAATTCTTTTTTCCCTCTTTCTTCCTCCCTCCCACACAAGGTACACACATACACACACATATATATGTATATACATAAGCATATATGCATATACATATGTACTTCAAAGACAGTATTTAATATGACTAATATATAATGTTGATTTCTTTCTTTTGATTGAATCTTTTCTAACTTTGGCTTTATCTAAGGTCAAAGGTTACCACCCCTAATTTTCTTCTAAAATTCTACTCCTGATCATTATTATTGTGTTTGTATATATCTCTTGTTTCCTATCCCTGCTAACTTGAGACCACTCTTTATAGGCAACCTTATCTGTTCCTGGGCAGATCTGACTTTTGGAACCAAACCAAATAAGTATAAATCCTCTTTGCAGTATTTAGCCCCTTGAATGTTTGAAGGCAGCAATCATGTATTCCCTAATTCGGCACTTTTCCAG
The DNA here is from genome assembly GCA_023553655.1 of Myrmecobius fasciatus. NCBI lineage: Eukaryota > Metazoa > Chordata > Mammalia > Dasyuromorphia > Myrmecobiidae > Myrmecobius > Myrmecobius fasciatus. Next base: position 144,577 of record JAJPUD010000302.1, read on the forward strand.
CTTAAGCATGGCTGGTTCATTCAATTATTTCTCATATTAATGGTTTTGAGTTCTACCTACCATACCACACTACACCCCTTTCTTGGAAATGGAACTATTTAAACAAAGACTCAATTCTCATTTTTCAGAGATATAGGGCTTCCTGAACTGAGTAGGGAGAAAAACTAAATGATGTCTCAGGTCCCTTATAACAACGGGATTTTATGAGGCTGGATTTCTGTGTCTCCAAGTTCTTTTAAGCTTAAGTAATTAAGTACCATCAACTGAAATGGAAAATTTCAGGCAGGGGTTAGTATTGATGGGTCGGAGGGAATGGGGCTTTTCCTTATTTTCAATTTGAGGTGATGGTAGGATAACAAGCTTAAGGAGCACAGCTGGAGGAGTGCAGCTGGAGTTCAGGAGTCAGGTCAGGGCTGAAGAGGTGGATGGAGTAGTCACCTATATATAGAAGTTGTCCTCCAATGCCTCATGGTTGTTTGGAGATGCTTGAGGTCTGTGCCAGTGGACCACAAGCTCTGGCAAATGTTACTGGGATGGAAAGGCTTGGAGAGCAGACCTGGCAATGGACTCTGTCTGCTTTCCAAGGACCAGCCTAGTTAAGTATAGAGAGGATCGCCACCAGTAGGTTGGCCACTTGGTGATGATTTCTTTGGCCATGGCAACCTGTGAAACAGAGAAAAATACTGTATGGAGGTGCTAGTTGAATCAGAGTGAATGGAATCTTTGAGGGTACAAGGATAACACACACACATACACACACACATGTGCTGAGAATGATTGCTGGGGCATATCTACATGCAATCAATCAACAAGTATTAAGCACCTCCTGTATGTCAAGAAATATGGTAGGAGCTAGGGAGAGAAACACCCAAAGTAGAAAAATATCTGCCCTCAAGGAACTTAAATTCTTCAGAATATTAAGGGAATTCTTACCTTTTATTATTCCATGGTCAATTTTGGCATTCTGGTAAATTTATGACCCCTCCTCAGAAAGTAAAATAAACAGAGTTATAAAGGAAACCAATTATATTGAAATAGTTATGAATATGTATCACATAAATATATAAATCTATATCACATAATTCTATAAAATACATGACATAAATTTATGACATAATAATGTATCTCTTGGTGAATCTAATAGTTATAATCATTCCAAAGTTGGGATTGAGTGTAAGCTATTATTTCAAGGGTTCTCCAACAATTGTAACATAATATGAAAATATCTATCATTTCTACTGGTGACTAAGTCACAGGTACTGTTAATACTACTATGGTTTTTTTGCCCACATTTATAGTTGGGAATAACATTCAATTTAATTTAGAGCTTAGTGAAAATAAATAGATAAATATATATTTATTGCATCCAATCTCATAGTTCTCGAGCTAGAGGAATAAGTAGGACCAGGGACAAAAATACTAAGAACCACCAAGATTGTGGTTAATGTTATTGTCATAAAGTACCCAGCATGCATTTCTCCCATTCTTATGGCATATAAAAAGCTTTACTCCTTATCTAATCCACGATGGATGTTCTTGCTTTGGCTGCTCCAGTACAACAGTTAGTCATTTTTAAGAGGCCTAGAAGAAGTAAGGAGAAAGTATGAATAGTCCCGGATGTCCCTTGGAAGTGTGACATTTGGGCAATTTCTGCTTTCTTACAATTTCTATAGGGTATCTTTATATCCATTGCAACACCAACCAGGTTTATTTGTTTGTTTGTTTCTTTTATGGCTAAAAAGTCAAAGATTGCTTCAATATAGTTTTAATTTTTATGAAATACTAGCTTGGGAAAGCAAGATGGTATTTGAAGGTCTCTGTGTCCCCATTTTTCTATTATTTCAGAACTTACAGACTAGATAGATGAACTAAAAATTCTAAAGGAGGATGATGTTAAGCAGAAAGCAAGTATTTCAAGGTGTACTGCACATTTGGATGGTTATGTAGGCCCATTTCCATACCAAAAGAAGTGATAAAGAGATAAAGCAAACAATTTATATGGAAATTTTTCTACCCATATGCCTATGTATGGCGGATAAGAAATGTGCTTTAAAAATGCTTAATTGATGTCTGTTTTTTTTTTCTACCACAGTCATTTCCTGACATACCTTCAAATGAAATGAACTCTTCCCTATAACAAAAGAAAATCTTTGAAGCAAAATTAACAACATATCCATGTCTTAGAGAAGATTCTACACCCTTTCTCAAGCATCTATTTTCTTTTTTGTTTGTTAGTTGTTAGAGTTAAAATTTTTTCCTTTATTGTGAAATTAATCATTCATATATCAAAAGAACAAGAAAGAAGATTAGTGCTTTTATTAGTCAATCCATAAAAAGCATTTATTCAGTACCTACTATGTGCTGGTGGCAGAATGGAGAAAGTACTGGACTTGGAATCAGGGAGACTTACCTTCCTGAATTCAACTCTGACCTTGAATATTTACTAGCCTTGTGACCCTGGGCAACTCACTTAGCCGGGTTGGCCTGTTTCCTTATCTGTAAAATGAGCTGGAGAAGGAAATGGCAAACCATTTCAATACCTTTAACAAGAAAACTGAGTGAAATCATGAACAATCAATCAGACACGACTGAAAAATGACTCAACAAAATTTGAGTTCCCTTGTCCTTGGAGGTGATATCTTGGGATGCAAAGAATACTTAAAAAAAAAATAGGTCTTTGAACTAATTGACAGTAATCATAGGAAAGGGAGTGTGGTCAAGTTGAGAGTAATCTAGATCTTGAGTAAAGCAAGACCCTCACAACATCTTTCTCATCTGCCTCCTTTTCTCTTCTTAGGTCATATGCAAGGTCAGGATGTTATCACCTCTCACATACAAAAGTCTTCTAATTTTCTTCCTTCCCTTAAATATTTTTTTCTCTCAAACAAGTTGTTTCTTCATCTATAAAATGATGAATTGACATACTTTGATCTAGTAACACCACTATTAGACATGAATACCAAAAGAGGTTTTTAAAAAAAGGAAAATGACTTATATGTACAAAAAATATTCATAGCAGCTCTCTTCTCAGAGCAAAAAAAAAAAAAAAAAATTGGAAATTGAAGGGATGCCCATCAATTGGGGAATG